>VWZZ01002581.1:183973-357236 GCA_013399095.1 Psophia crepitans | reverse complement strand
AGGCTGCCCCCGCTGAACCTGGGGGCCTCCGCCTTCCCGCACCACAGGGCTACCTTGAGACTCTCCGAAAAATTTATCCTGCTCCTTATTCTTAGTGCCTTCATCACCCTGTGCTTCGGGGCGTTTTTCTTCCTCCCCGACTCCTCGAAGCACAAGCGCTTTGACCTGGGCTTGGAGGATGTGCTCATTCCTCACGTGGACACCAGCAAAGGGGGCAAGAACCTCGGCGGCTTCCTCATCCACGGGCAAGGGCACGACGAGCACCGGCACAGGTAGGCGCCCCGCTCGCCGGGGAGGGAGCGGCGCCGCCGCTGTGGCGGACAGCGGGTCCCGGTGGGAGCGGGACGGGCTGGAAGGGGAGGGCTGCTAAAACGGGTCCTGGCCGCGCAGCCGCCTCTCCTCTCTGCCGCATCCTCGTGTCTCTTCTCCCCAGCGTGTACCAACTTCTGAGCGCCGGCCTCCTGCCCCCCAGCTGCCGTGTGTAGCTGTGGCTCCATGTTCTCTTCTCCAGTGTGAATTTAGCGCCTGGCTGGCGAGGGCTGGGAGGGTGGGTGCGAGCTCTCCTCCAGGGACCGATTTNTTTTTTTTCCCCCCCTAGTTAATTCCCGGGGTCCCTTGGGGGGGGGGGGGGCGGAGGAAAATAAAGGACGTTAAGTTACAGCATTTGTGGAGACAGTGTAAGTGACTAAAAAACTGCTGTCTCTTTTCTATAGCCTGTGTGTGCTTGCTCGGAACAGCTGCTTGTTGCTCAGTAGCGTAGCAAGAACTTTGATCCGGAGAAGACTTCGTGCTGTGACCCAGGGGCTGTCAGCCCTCAATGTGCGGGACACAAAGCTAGTGTAGATGGCATAATTACCTTTTCTGGCCCTTAAAATCCCTTGTTACAATGTTATTCAAGGCAATTGGAGGTGCCGGTGCAACGTTTCCCCAGTTGTGTTTGCCAGCGTAAAGAAATTGGAGATAAAAGAGTAGTTCAGGGTACCAAGGGTGGACGATCATGCTGTTGATAGCTTTTTGGGGCCACCTAAAGCTTTGTGCGGTGCAAGCCTCTAATCCTTCAAGACTGGGTCGTGTGCAGTTAAGCCTTCCAAACCGAGATTCAGAAATATAGATGAGGGCATAATAAGAGTATATTTGCTTTTCACACGCATTAATTGCTTAAATCCTACCCTAGTGCCTGGATCATAGTGAAGCTGACTGATCTCTCTTTGCTGTCAAAGATATGTAAAATGTGATGATGACAGGTGATAAAATACATGCTCTTCAATACTCAGATTAGTAATACAGTGAAAGAGAGGTTCCTTATGCTGATAGTGTTCCTTGGAGAACAGTTTAAAATATATCCTATTGACATGATATAAGAACTATTTAAAGGCTATTTGTGCTGGATTGAAAGGAGAGAGTATAATTGCCTCCCTTTATTAATCTGTTATGAGTTATAAAGACTGCCTGAATACTATGGTATCTTTCCTTAAGGCATCTTTGCTGTTGGATGTCTTGGTGCACTTAATGAGCTCTTTCTCCCTAACCAAAAGGGCATGATACTTAATATTTAACAAGGACTTCTTTTGTCTATGATATTAATTGCTGGTGCAGCTAAATGTTGCACAAAACATAGGTTTAGACACTAATATGCCTTTGATGTTCTCATCTTTCACTGTCTTTTTTTTTTCTGTGATCGTTATTTCCTAGCTTCCCCAGTCGCTCTGGTACATGCAGTCAAAATCAGGTTTTGAAGTACAGGATAGATCAAACAAAGAGGCGTTGAGCAGAAATTTTCAAAACTCCAGCTGTGACTGTTATACCTTGTGTTGCCCAGTAGATGGGCAGTGGAAAAAGGAGTTTGATACTGATCTGGAGTGATGCTCTTGATTAACCTACTTATGTGGGCCTTTTTCAGGTTTCCTCTTTAAGTGTAATTACTGTAGACTACAGCTTTGGTAATGAGACGAAGTCCATGCTGCTTTTGCCTGTCATGTGCAGATAAGCAGTAACTTACAACTGTCAGAGCTAAATGCGTTTTGCTTGTTTGGGATCTGTTCTTAAAAGAAGCAGCTGTCCTGTCACCAGCTAGCTGTCCTGTGGTTACTCCCTGTGCCCCTCATCCAAAATTGTCCCGGTCATGTCCAGGTTTGGTTTTGGGTTTTTTGTTGTTTTTTTTTTTGATGGCTGCCTTTTGAGTTATTTGAGTCAGATACTATTCCTGTTGTTTTAGCCCTGCAAATCATTGGATTAATCCAAGTATGTCTTAACTACTAAAAAAGTCTGCCTGCTTAACCTGCCTATAAGACACTTGTGCAAATATCGTTATGTGCATTGTAAAGCAAGGGTACGCGCTTTACTTTTGGAGTGACTTGTTTGACTTACTACCACGTAGTCTTATCAACAGGCTATTTGCTGGCTTGGAGCTGATATGGTGACTGTTTTCCGTTAAGGAAAACACCAGCTGCCATTTTTGGTGCTGAGTTCCTGCTTCTGGATTGTGGGGACCTTGACAGATGGTATTTTGAGAAAGTAAAGGGTCTTCAATAGTGAACTCTAGATTACTTGTTGTCTCAGTTTGGGATGAAAAAACTTTGCTCCCTGATGGTATGCTGAACGATGTCAAGTGTCAGCTGCTCTCTAGGTAGTGGTTTTTGGATAACACTAAGTAGTGTTGTCCAAACAGTAGTGTTATAAGATGAAGAGGAAATAACCCACTGGTAATACAAAGGAAGATGTTGCCTAAGTTATGAAGTGTGGTGATGGATTGACAAGTTGCCTTTCCAAGAATTGTGGAACTTCAGAAGAAATTGGATCGAAGGTCGTTCGTATCAAGTGTACACTTGATCATGAAATGACAGGTGCGTTGATTAGTGACTAAAGGGAAGTGTTTCTTCTGTAAATGCTGGTATTGACCTGTATTGAACAATAAAAGATACGTGTCATGGTTATGCTGCTCCCTTGGTATACAGACTATAATATATTAATGCGCATTTTCCCCTACCCCTTAAATTTTGAGCTTTGTAGGCTATTAGAAGATATTCTTATTTCTGTCTTCTTGCAAAATACAGCAGTGATGTAGGCACAGGGTTGTCTTGCAGTCATGTGTCAGTGTTGGGTGTACAAACAGTGGTTCTCACTGGACCTTCTCTATTCCTCACATGGCTTTCGTACCTCTTACCCTGGGCGCCCTTGACATTCTTGAGTGTTTTTATTATTATTGTTATGGTGGTTACCCCTTGGTGACATTAAGTTTGCATCTTCCATTAACCTGTTCTGGTTTTGGGGTTTTTTTTTTGTACTGCTCTTGTCCCTCTTCCTTTCTCCCCTTTCAGACAGAAAATAGAGGGGGGAGGAGCCCCCGTTCCCTTCCTGATGGTCTTAAGTATTCGTTCAAGAGTTAGTGTCCTTGCCTATCATCCAAAGAAAAACAACTTTCTCATAAGAGTATGGTTAACGTCTGGAATAAAACTGCAATTTATATTTTTGGGAAATGGGTGGGCTGTAGAGCAAGTTAATACTCATTTTTAGCTGTTCACTTCATGGGTAGGCTCTTCATGTGCACTTGCAGGATAATACATGGGGACTGAGTAGTAATATTGGAAAGGTGCACCACAAAATTTTGCCTCTTTGAGGAGGGGGGAGGGGAAAAGACGAGTCCAGGACTTGTGAAGATATGCGCATATGCATGCTTTTAAAAAATCAATTTCACTTTCTAAAGATTAATTTCTCTGAATTTCAGTAGGATATTGCAGAGATTATGGAACTAGAGCAGCACAGTTTTGAAGACACATCTTGTCAAACTTAATGCTTCGCTCAAAACTGCGTATGTGGTTTTGGATAACTGTCATTTTTCCCAAATTCCTGCATCTCCGCTGCTGCACAAAACCACTTCAGGTGTTTCTCACTACCCAGTTACTTTCCAGCTATCTTAGGTATTTTGTTCTTCAGTACCATGTCTGAAAGATAGCTTTGGAACCAAAGAAAAACATTCTTACAGTTTCTTGGCATCTAATGTAAATGAGTGAGAATACAGATGCCTAGTAATATCCTTGATTTATCAGGTTTTTTTTTAATATAAGATTATCTGTAATATGAAAGTTGAGTGAACTTTTTTCTGTAATGATGTGTCAAGCAGCTGCTCTTTATATTACTTGACAAAAGTTAAGATCATTTCTGTGGTAAAAGTACATTAATCATAGAGGCAACGAATAATGTAATTTTATGAGCTCAAAGCTGCAAAACCACTTTGTAACAGTACTTGGACTCCTGTTGTGCCAAGAATTAATTCAGTCCTTCAGAATTTGCAGAGCTGTATCTTCAGCTGCTAAATTCCTGTGTATTGCTTCAAGTCCTGTCTGTGTGGAAAAAAAAAAAAGACAAAACAAAACCAAACAACCCACAATAAACCCCAAAAGCCCTCATGTCAACAGAGTGATAGCAGGTGCTGCTGATAGAGCTGACCACCTCAGCTGCCTTGGCCTCTGTGTGTAAGTAGGTATAGGTCAATGTAAATCACACCTCTGACTTTGTTTCTATGAACCTAAGGAATACTGACTTCTGTGTTTTTTTAGAATAGAATAGAATCATTAAGGTTGAAAGTGACCTCAAGGATCATCTAGTCCAACCATCCCCCCACCACCTATTACCCACTAAACCACGTCCCTAAGTACCACATCCAACCTTTCCTTAAACACCCTCAGGGATGGTGACTCCACCACCTCCCTGGGCAACCCGTTCCAATGCCCGACCACCCTTTCTGAGAAGAATTTTCTCCTCATCTCCAACCTGAACCTTCCCTGGCGCAACTTGCAACCATTTCCCCTTGTCCTGTCACTAGTTATCTGCGAGAAGAGGCCAACCCCCAGCTCACCACAACTCCCTTTCAGGTAGTTGTAGAGGGCAATAAGGTCTCCCCTGAGCCTCCTCTTCTCCAGACTAACAAGTGTTATGCAAAGGTATAAGCTCAGCAGTCTGATATGTTGAGTTGTGGTTCAGCAGCTGCATGGCAATAGTCTAAAAGTGCTCTCTTTCTGTTGCCCAATATATGGTTATCTCAATGGCTGTAGCAGCTGCTGTCTCTGCTCTTAGGAGGTGAAAATTATTCTGAAGAGCTTTCAGCCCTTATTTCTTCTTTTAAATTCTGCACTTATTTTTTAAAAAGAAACATGAAATGCTTAAGATGCTTCTTTTGAATACCTTTATCTTCTCTGGTCTGTATGACTTAATTAGCTGAAGTAGAAATGGGCACAGGAGATAATTTAACCTCTATTACGTGGTGGGATCAGTGCCTCCTGTCACCCTCTGCCATGCCATCAAGTATAAAAGTGCATAAAACTCTCTGCTCTTCCTTGCCCACCTTTACTTGAGGCACGGCTCATTAGTGCAATTAAGAGTGTTTGCTAATGTGATTCAGAGAACCTTGTTTTTTCCCCTGAGCCCCAACTCGTACTCTGTCCAGTTTTTCAATGGGTGAAATTGAGCCTGTCTTCACAGCACACTCCCCAGTCTCTGTGGAACGTGGACTCTGAGTTTAAGCTGAGGTGCTTGATCTAAAAGCAAGGGAGTTTAGGGTGCAGCACACAGGAGATGCAGCTCCTTGTGGTGACAGCTATGGAACTGAAGAGGACATGAAAAGTGCATTCCAAGTCAGGGCTCCAACATATGTCTATGGCAAAGAAGTCATAACTGTCTGCTGTCAGTCTTCAACTGTTGAAGCTATTGCAAGAGCACTGCCCATCTTTGCCTGGAGACTTTTCTCAGTTGGAGTTTTTAGTAGCTACATGTCATTCTCTGTTCTGGACTCCATTTTGAGAAGAGTCTTGATAAGTTATGTTGGTACTTGGAGACTTACAGAAACTTGATTTCCCATGCTTTCTTCTGGAGTGCCCACATTATACCCTTAAACTCAGTTTGAATTTCTCCTGAAATTGTACTGGTCTATGGGAGAGGTACCCTCTTGTATTATTTCTAAGGTTCTGCTGAAATCAGTGTGTTATATTGTAGGCTGAGAAATGCTTTCATCTTCAAATTGCAAAATGCAAATTCTAGACCATCTGTTTAGATGTCCTCCCTCCTCCCCCCCATCTGCTGAACAGCCTACATCATATGTAGAGTGCCACTTTCATAGAACCATAGAATGGTTGGTGTTGGAAGGGCCCATCTAGTTCCAACCCTCTGCCGTGGGCAGGCACACCATCCATGAGACCAGGTTGCCCAAAGCCCCATCCAACCTGGCCTTGAATGCTTCAAGGTATGGGGCACCTACAGCTTCTCTGGGCACCCTGTTCCAGTGCTTCACCCTCCTCATAGCAAAGAATTTCTTCCTAATGTCCAATCTAAATCTTCCCTCCTTTGGCTTAAAGCCATTACCACTCATCCTATCATTACGGGCCCTTGTAAACAGTCCCTCTCCAGCTTTCAGTTATCTTTCTTCAAGTAATTGTGCTGTACTCCAGTTTGTCAAAGTGTTTCCTGTATTATGAAAGAGAAGAGTCAAGAGCTGGTGTTCTCCAGTTCTTATACTTCCCAGTTAAAACTTTGTCTTTCTTTCTTTTTTTTTTTTTTAATTTGTTGGTTTTCTGCATGATCTATACTTTGTCTACATGCTGGAAAACAATCGGGCGTGGGAAAACTGCAGAAAGTCTGCTGGCTGGATTTAGGCCAGCTAGTGGGTGGGTGGCAGTAGCACTTTGGTTCATTTGGAGTTTTGTAGATTAAAATCTCAGAAGAACTTTAGCATAAATGTGGGTTGCTTGATGGTGGTAGCAGTGTAGGCAATAGTAAGCAGCATGGCTATATTCCACTATAAGGGTTCTCCCATCTTTTGATCCTCTCAGTTTCCTGTAGTAAATACAAACATCTCGATCCTACTCAGCTAGTTCTGAGCTATGGGATTTTGCTTCCTTAAAACAAATGTATGTAAAACTAATAAGTTGGTGACATTATGTATATGATTGTATGTGTACCTGTACAGCGATAGAACCCGAGCGAACAGCATGAAACTGCGACAGGGGGAGCTTAGGATGGGGATCAGGAAAAGGTTCTTCACCAAGAGGGTGGTGGGGCCCTGGAACAGGCTCCCCAGGGAAGTGGGCACTGCACCGAGCTTGGCTGAGTTCAAACAGCATCTGGACAATGCTCTCAGTCATCTGCTCTGATTGGGCTGGTCTTGTGTGGAGCCAGGAGTTGGACTCGATGGTCCTTATGGGTCCCTTCCAGCTTGGGATATTCTGTGATCCTATATTCTCGTGACAATTGCCCATATTCAGTCTCAGTTCAAAGAGGAAAAAACCTGTGATGCCTTTCTTCTCATGTCCTTCCTGAAGAAGCTGATAAAGTCCAAAACAAGGTCAGTGCTTTTATTCCACCATCCCACACTTTCATTATTGCAGCTCTCAATGGTAAGAAAAGCCTGGTGTGATGGGCGGGCACGTGTTTCTCACAGCAGTTATTCAGGCTAACGGAGTGGGAGCAGCAGGACATGTGTTTGGATATAGCTTGTGGGATCTGCTCTTCTCCTTTCCTTTCTAGTTGCAGACTCCAGAGTGCTATCATCTGTCTTAATTCAGTCAGTAAATTGTTACTTTGTTACTAAAATTTAGACTTCTGTTGCAAGTTAGCTGTTCCAGGGGAGAGGAGTCTTCAACTGGCCAGCAAGGCCCTGCTGCCCAAAACTTTGAAATAAAAACTCTGAGGGCTCTAAATGTCCTGTATGATTGTAAATTTTCCAAAGTACCTGCGTTTACAGTGTAGTTATTTACCTTTTATCAATCAATATGACTTCTGCTATTTGACTTCAAATTCAACAATATATACGCTTATTCATAGGGAGGAAATACTGGGGAAAGCTTTGAGAACTGCCAAGTTCTTGTAATGCATGTTTGCTCATAAAATTTGTATACTTTTGATTCCTTTTGTTGTTTGATCTAGTGTCCTGTACAGAGCAAATATGTAGCTTCATCCATTCACTCAAAGATCTGAAGGATCTGTAATATTTGTAGTATTTAGTATTTGAATATCTAAAAAAAAAAAAAAGGACATCCCTTGTAACTTCTGTTTTTGTTTTGAGTACCTGGCCAGGTACACTGGTGTTTCTAAAATTAAAGGAAAAAGAAAAAAGTAGTAAACATCCTACAGCATATCTTCTCAATTCTAAGCTAGAGACTGTTCTTTAAAGGTATCTTCAGCCTTGTCTCCTAAGCAAGTGAAGTTTACGTGGCTGTGCCAATGTTCACCTGTAGCACTTGTTGACTCTGTTCCCCCTTTTGTCCCCGATAGCGTCTATCAGCAGCAAAGGCTGACCTGTCAAAGGAAGTACCTTTCTGTATCTTGTGTGTGCCTCATTGCTGGGTGAAAGACCTTAATTTGGGACAGTGCTGAAAGAAGAATGACAACTATGAGCCCAAGAGTAATCTGTGGTTCTTGGTCTGCTGCTAGTCAATCTGCACAAGTGTAACGCTGAACCAGCCACCATGCGTGCCCTTACTTCTTCACTGATCGCTGGAGAAGGGTGGTTGGAAATTAACACTGTGGTAGTAAAGAGCTAGGCTTATGGGATGCCAACGCCAATGGGACATGCTGCCAGTGTGGTGGGAAGCACTGGGACAGGAGGCTAAAGGACACTTACATATGAGGAGTGGCTGAGGGAGCTGGGGTTTAGCCTAGAGAAGAGGAGGCTGAGGGAAGACCTTATCACTCTCTACAACTACCTGAAAAGAGGTTATAGCCAGGTGGGTGTTGGTCTCTCTTTCTCAAGTAGCAGGTGATAGGACAAGAGAAATGGCCTCAAGTTGTGCCAGGGAGGTTTAGATTGGATATTTGGAAAAAATCCTCCACCAAAATGGTTATCAATTGTTGGAGTGGGCTGCCCAGGGAAGAGGTTGAGTCCCCATCCCTGGAGGTATTTAAAAGAAGCATAGATGTGGCACTTAGGGATGTGGTTTACTGGTGGACTTGGCAGTGTTAGGTTAACGGTTGGACTTGATGATTTTAAAGGTCTTTTCTTACTGAAATTATTCTAAGATTGAATGAAATACGGGCTATGTTAGTTTTGCTCCTTACAGGATTTATTTCACACAGAATCGCAGAGGTTGGAAGGGACCTCAAAAGATCATCTAGTCCAACCCCCCCTGCTAAGGCAGGGCCACCTAGAGCACATCACTCAGGAATGTGTCCAGTCGGGTTTTGAATGTCTCCAGAGAAGGAGACTCCACAACCTCTCTGGGCAGCCTGTTCCAGGGCTCTGTCACCCTCACAGTGAAAAAGATTTTCCTCATGTTAACCCGGAACCTCCTGTGCTCCAGCTTGAACCCATTGACCCTTGTCCTATCGCTTAATGACACTGAGAAGAGCCTGGCTCCATCTTCCCGACACTCACCCTTAACATATTTATAAACATTGATGAGGTCACCCCTCAACCTCCTCTTCTCCAAGCTAAAGAGACCCAGCTCCCTCAGCCTTTCCGCATCAGGGAGATGTTCCACTCCCTTGCTCATCTTTGTGGCTCTGTGCTGGACTCTCTCTAGCAGTTTCCTATCCTTCTTGAGCTGAGGGGCCCAGAACTGGACGCAAGTGCGTCCATTTGCCCAGACATTGAATCACATTTGTTTCCATCTTGTTGTCTTTGGTTTTTCAAATGTTCTTATGATGCAATCCCATGAACTGGATTGCCATGTGTATAGTATTCAGCATCAGCTTCATTAATGTTTTGTGTGCTTTCTTATGTGTTAGTCACCCCTTAAACCACCAGAGGATTCTGGAAATGGTTCCCCCTTTCTTTGCTGTAGGGCTGCCATTGAGGCTTACGTTAGACAGGTAGCTATTTTCTTTTTGAGAGAGCAAGTTTGAGCTTTTAATTTGGCTTTAAATTGTGTGATCTGATCAGTATGGCATGAGCAAAATTGCAGCTTTAAGCGAGTGCATACGATGAAAGTACTTCCTTGGTGTATAAAGATTTAAGAGCTGTTAAATGAAATTACTTTGTGTCTATTGACACCAGTATGCAGAAATGTCAATTTTCACATTTAATGTGTGCTGTTAGCAACTTGGAAGACTTTTGCAAGATGACATTCATCTCAGCTGAGCCTTAATACAGTTTGGAGGCCAGCAAGGCATTTGAAGTTTGCACAGGCATGCTGCATAAATAGTTTCTCCCTCTCAGTAATTTGTTATCATTTTTCTCTGGGAGCTGCTGACATGTTTTAACTGCGGAAGTCTACAGTCAAGCCACTTATGAGCAGGTGACCGTTGGTGACAAATCAAACTAATCCATTTTACTTTTTATTAGATCAAACTGAATGTGCTCACAAAGGGTAAGAAAGACATCTTGTCTGTAGGAGCGGCATAGCCCTTAAATCCATCAGTGAGAAGGGGATGATTGTATCTGCTGTGTTCTGGCTCTGAATATCCTGCTGGATAAGTAAACTTGCGCTGAAAGCACTGAGTTCAGTTCTACTTGTGGTTTAGGTTTGTTGACTAGTAAGAGTATCTTTCAGCACGTGCTGTTTCCTCAGCAGATTTTTCTGGATATGTTGCTGTCTTTACAAGTTTATTGCATTTTGAGTCTTTTTTACAATTTTGTCTATACAAGTTAGGGGATCTGCTTTTACTCCAGAATACTTGCACCTTATTGGTAGTGTATTTAAAAAATCGTAATCAAAAGCCTACTTTCTGGACCACAAACTTCCTGCTGGTCTTCATTACTTTATGAAATCAAATTTGCTCAATGCTTCAAAAACAAAACTTGAAAAAAATACCCGCAACTCTCTGGGCTTGTTTTGAGATGGCAAAAATAGCAGGAAAGATACTTCTTGGATAAGAGGGGTGTTACATGCCTGGATAAGATACAGTAGTCTTCCCCCTCCCTTTTTTTTTTTCCTCAGTGAGATAATTCAGTCCTGAAAAATTGATAGTATGAATTAGTTTGGTTAAGAACAATGGTTCTAGTAACCTCTTGTTAATCTGGTTTATCTTGGAAACACTGAAGACCGTTTAATTCTAAACTTAATAGTTGCAGATGATGCGTGTGTCTGTTTTCACAGTGCTGTAATCACACATGCTTACTTTCCTAAAGGCATCTGTTCTGCTGTTGTTGGTTTCTATTTGAGTGGAAAGTGTTCTCCAAATTATTAAGTAATGCATGTATTGAATTCTGAATTGCAACGCACAATGTTCTGGAGAAGAAAATACTGCAGGAGGAGTAAGTGGGCTCTTCTACATCTTGGAGTTCTGATGTTATAAAGGGCATGTTTCATACAAGGAATGAAAATTTCTCTTTTTTCATAACTAATTCCACCTTCTAGAGACAGTGGAATCCATGGCAATCAAAATGTCAATGTGTCTCTGAAAGCCATTTTCCAGTAAGTAGGAAAATCAAATCAGAAATATTTCCAAGAATTAAACATGTTTTTAACTTCAATTTTATTGCTGTATCTAGCATATTACTCCATTTTAACAAGTTGTTAATCTGGACTGTTTAAAATACCAATTTAAAACCAGTCAAATTTGATCTACAAACTGATATACTTGTTAAAATGGTCCAAATCAATGTGGTGGAAAGTTTATACAGTATGAATGTTTTGCCTATTTGTATGTGGAATGAGTTACTAATTCACATCCCAGATGATGGAAGGGAACTCTCCCTGCCTTGCAATAACTGTCACCCTGATAACTGAGAATTTTTTTGGAGGGAGTTTTGTTTCTTGTCTGGGAACTTTCTCATCATCTTCAGGAACTGATGCTTGTGGAAGGATACCAATGTATCTATATATGTGATATCTATAAACTGCTTTCTGAAGTGGGTAATCATCACTGCTGTCTTTTCAATATTACATGTGAACCTTCAAATCAAATGACTAATGAGGTGACTGATAGTCCTACTGGCAGTTTTTACAAAGAACTTCCGTTATAAACTTGTAGCTTTTTCTTGTAGTGATATTGCTGGGAATGATTGGGAATCATTCAAAGCTGTATTGGTAACCAAAGGAAGCTTTTAAAGAAACCAAACATTTAACTCTACAAAAAAAATCCTGATCCAAAACCAAATTAAAAAAAACCAACACAAACAACCCATCACCCCATCATTCTTAGTATTACTTGATGTGAAGAACAGCAACAAAGACCCCCACAGTGATGGAAGAGAACCTGAAATCTTTCTGGCTGGATTTCACCCAATCCTATGTTGGGGCTGCAACATTTGATAGCTGCTTCCTGGCTAGAGTAGGTGATGAGAACAGTTTATTGACTCATAAAGTCAAATGCCTAATGATGACTTTGTTTCTGTGTGTGTTTGTGAAACAAAAGAATTTTTGAGATTGTGTTACTAACGCTGCGTGTGAACCCCAGGTCCTTGAGTTGCTTGGGTTTTTATAGATCTGTAATTTTTTGAGATGTTTATCTTGGTTTCTATAAATCTCTTGAGCACTAATTTTATTTGGGCAGATATGCTATTGCAGTTTATGCATAGTAGTTTTCTTGACACCTCTTTTCCCCTCTTTAGACATAATTTTCTCAGAATAGCATCTGGCCGTCACACTACAGTGAGACTAGATCATCCAGTCTACTGCTGTTACAAAGAAAAATGAGTCTTGACATATTCGTGTCAATTTGGCAAGATGCCTGAATCATTATGCTCAATGAAATATGTGACGTTTCAAGTGGTAATGTAACCTGCAGGAATGCTTGCAGGAGGAACTTAAGGCACAGCAAAGAAAATGTCACCTTAATTTGGCCTGGGAAGTTCAGATACTGACACAAGTCACCTGATCAATCCCCATCACAAAATTGTGATTTAGTCCATTAAAGTATGTAATTTTACTCAAAAATTTTCATACTCTAGACTTTGCTGGTAGTGATCCTGGGAAAACTTAAGGTGCTTTTTGAGTATATAAGGAAAAACCAAACCTGAGGAAGTATCTATGGAGCTTCATTTCATACAGTAACAAGCAAACAAACCAACAACCAGCCCGAACTCCAAAGTGGTGTGCATAATCTTTGAATAAGTCATAATTACTTACTGTTCTTTGGTTCCCTAGCAAATTTGTTTTGAACCTTCATGGGTTCATAGTATGGAACTTTTAGGAAAAAAGCAAACTATGCAATATTGTCTAGTTTTCTAATAACTAGAAAATGTGTAAGCATAAAAAAACCTAATCTTCCTTAAATGTGATAGTTAACAAGTTAATTTTTTAATCTGACTTCCATTAATAAGGAAAAATTTTGGAGCCTGTACAGACTGTAAATAGAGTTCTTCCAAGTTGCCTTTAAAAATTGTCTTAAACTGCATCAGCCATAATGTTGCCTCAGCAGCTTTCAGGTGGGTTCAATAATGCTTAAAAATAGAATGCCTTTGGAGATTTAGAAAGCCTTATATTTACATCAAACTGTTCAAACACATTTGGAGCAGAAGGTTTTTGGTTTTATATTTTATTTTCAGTCTCTGCTCTACCTCTCCTTTTTATAGAATCGGTTGCTTATTTTTAGCAATTTGACCCTACTGTTTTCAGTTCAGTGCTCAGCAGTTGAAATAAAACAGGGCTGTGAAGGTTGCAAAGGCTATGCAACGACTGTGTGGAGCTGGGAATGTTGGGAGGCAAGGGAAGGATAGGAGGAGTTGGGTGGAAGAGTAACCCAAAAGTTTCTCATATGTTCCTTTATGCCGTGCTGTTTTTTCAGAACGCAGATACTCTTTGCCCCAACCTTCCTCCCACAAAGGCTAGGTGTGGTCCCAAAACACGCTGTAGTGATGGGCGGCTAATACTGCCTCCTCTTCTTCTAAACCATTAAGAACGACTGAAGTTTAACCTCTGAGAAACGAGAGTAAATAAAAGCCTCCATAAATGTAGAAATCCTTCAAGGCCAGGTTGGATGGGGCTTTGGGCAGCCTGGTGTAGTGTAGGGTGTCCCTGCCCATGGCAGGGGGAATTGGAACTAGATGATCCTTGTGGGCCCTTCCAACCCAAAACATTCTGTGATTCTAGCTACATTAGGCTTTGACAGCCATCTCTAAAGTACCATGTTTTGTGTTCTTTAATTTTTTTTCTCCCATCACTTCTTGCTGGAAATCAAAATGATAATGACTGAAGGTGACATAATGTTTATGGGGGAGGGAATTAATCTTCCAGTTCCTAGTCTGAGTGCTTGATTTTGCAGCATCTTTACTTTAGGGTTGGAAAGATCTTCCAACTGTAATACTAGCTTCCATGCATGACAGTGGCTGCAAGGATATGACCTTTTGCCACAGCATTAATCTTCAGAAATAGTCTTATAAAATTGCCATGGATGGGGGTTTGGGATCTTTTAGAGTACACAGAGGTTCTTCAAGCAGGAGATACACAGCAATTATTTGCTGGCTGGTGCAGACGGCCTAGCCAGTTAGGCTGTTTACTGAGGATTAATGTGCTTACCAGCTCAATGAGTCCCTGCTGGCCTGGAAGGTGTAAGGTAGGAAAATATCAACCTCCTTTGATTCTTGAAGTGTGTTGATTTTTGATCTTACTGAGTCAACACACTCAAACTCCTTTTTGGTTTTTTTTTTCCTCTGATTATAGCCGTTGTGAGTCAATATTTTTTTCTTTAATTAGGGTCTCAGCAATTTCACTGTTTTTCTTACCTTTTGTGGCTTAAAGCTCTGCGAGTATCCTTTCATAACGTTAATGTTTTGTTTTTGGTAAGGCTGAGCCCGAGCTCGTACTGGACTTTGGATCATAAAGAGTTGCATCTCTTGGCTTGGTGATCTTGAGGGTGTATGCTTGTTTACTCTGGACCAGGATGTTTGAAACCAATTGGGTCTGAACTTCTCAAAATAAACATGATTTCGTTGCCTGCGGCCAGTGAAGGAGAGAGTTGTGTGCTGTTTTCTAGTTCCAGAATTTCCATAGTCAAATCAACATTGTTACTCTGTTTAAGTTCTCTCTTTCTTAATTGTGTACTGTTATATTATGAATAGTATATTTCTTAGGAAAATGACCTCCTCTTCATGAAAGAGGTAAGGAAGTTGTTGTAATCCTTTGAGCTAATGAAACAGTTTAATCGTAGAGGAATCAAACACGGGGCTACAACTGTCGATGAGTGGCATCTTGTTACTGGGAATTTAGAAAGTTGACTTCGGCGGTGGTGGAGAAAGAAGAAATTTGACTTTACAGGTTGGATGTATATGTGATTGTATTAAGCATATTAACAGAGAAAGATAACACAGTGTGTAGTATGTACTGTTCATAAAGCTATGTGAAAAGTCTGAGATTCTGTTGATGAAGGCAATTCAAAGATCAAATTGAGACATTTTATGTCCCCAGTCCTTCTGTTTTAGATGCATGTTCTGGACTGCAGTACTTCTGTGTTTTCTGTCTTGGTCATGTCAAGAGTAGTTTGTCTCCAACACATACGCTGCGTATGTCTGAAGCCTGTATACATAGTCTGTAAAATACTTAATACTTGCACTGATAGTGGAAATTGCACTGATGACTGTTAATCAGTGTTTCATTGCTGTAGTTTAATCTGCTAACGTTAGAGGTTTATGAAAAACATCCATGATAGTTTGAGATGTATACTAGGTGTACTACTATAATAGACTTCTAGGTGTGTACGCTACTGAAACATTGCTCATTTGCTGTATTTTTTCACTACTTGTTTCCCGACAATGATTTTATTGCGGATGTATATGAACAACAATCTGCTTAGCAGTTCCTGAAGAACGCCAAGTCATCTTTATCTGACTTAATTGTAACGTGTATGAGTAGGCTACACATCACAACCTCCTCTTATAATTTTTTGGCATTCTGTTGCATTTACCATTGTGATGCTAACATCCTTACCTTGTTTCTGGGTCAGTCGTTTCTTAGACCACATTCTGGATTTTACTAACCCAGGTGGCTGTCAATGATATTGTATACTCAGTTGGGAAGACATTGCAGGTAGGAAAGTGTCTTTTTCAGAATGAATCTTATCACTCGTTTTCTCTGCGGTTTCCTCATGTATGAGGAGACTTTACTGCATGATTTATGGTAATGATATCCACATCCTTGAAGATATTCAGAAGCTGTCTGGACATGGTCCTGGGCAACTGGCTAGGTGGTCCTGCACCTAGCAGGGAGGTTTGTCCAGATGATCTCCAGAGATCCCTTCAAACCTTAACCTTTCTGTGATGGGGACTGTAAACTCTTTTGATGTGCAAAAAACTGTTTTCCATATTCATAAATGTACTGAGTAGTGTGAGCCTTGCATTGTTACATTTTTTTGGGGTGGGGAATTGCTGATCCAGTGTTGCTTTTCTGGCATCTTTTAGAAGGAAAAAAAATACCCCAATGCCCAATTATCTGTCTCTTGAATCAAAATTGTGTAGTTTATTAGCAAGGTGGATTATTTTAATGTGGAAATGTACTAAAAGCACCTGGAAGGCTAAATAATTTGTCACATAGTTGTCTTTCATCCTCTGCTTTATTGACAAGATTAAAGAACTTTGGGAGTAATGAGATACAGTTTTGCTCTGTGGAACAGTGCAGATTAGACTGTATGTCGTGATTTCCAGGTGTTTTCTTGCTCTATCTTTAGTTACTGTTTTGGCTGATTTGCCAAGTAGAGAGGTATAAAGCTTTGCTGTTCTTCCTTCTAATGGGTCCCAGTTGGTGCTATATGGGAGAGGAACTTTTGTAGAGTATTTCTATTTTAATTAATCCAGTGTTACTGTCAAAAGTATATCCACACTACAGTCTGTGTCCTCTTATATGAAATCCTTTTGAAAGAAAGTATAAGTGCTATATATATTTGGGATTTTTTTTCCCCTGAAATAAGTAAGGACTGTGTCTTAACAACAGGACGTTGCCTGCAGCTCCTGTCCTGGTTGGAGTTTTTCTCACGACGTGTCACCAAATACCTTCTGAAAGCTATTGGTATTCTGAGACTGAGTTCAAATATTATTTTTTTGTTGTTGTTGCCCCATAATTCTTCTGGTTTCTGTGAAGCAGGACTACATTTTAAACTGCTGCCACACAGAGGGAAGGGATTGCTGGTGACTAGTGTGATCCTGCCAGTCCTGCACTGCAGGGAGCTGACCTGTGTCTTGCAGACAAATGCTGCTCCCGTGCCACAGCACAGCTGATTGACTAGCAGTGATGCTGGATTAGCCGTGGAGGTTTGTGCGTGACTGTTTCTTGGTAGTAAGAGGAGCAAGTCAAAAGAAATTGCTGTAGACCTGTCGTTGGACTAAGCTGCACACCCCTAGTAGTATTGTTCCCCTGTAATGAAGAGCCCGTACCTGGTTTCGTATGGTAGATCCAAGGGTTTTCCCTGTCCTCTTCCTCTTCAAGCTCTTTGCCATACAACACTTTAGTGCATGGCTTGTGGTGCTGTGCATGTTGACCACTATTCTTATTTTGAATGCATTGGTATACAGGAGTCAGTTTACCATATAGCTATACGGTAACAGTTACAGGTGGAGAAGGAAGACAAATCTGAGCAGTACGTGTGATCTTCCGATAGCGTATTTACAGCACTATTGCTTCTGGGATGCGCAAAGCAACTCTGGCTGGCTGAGTAAAATAGCAGTACGGAAATGTGGTGGTGGCTTGTGTCGGCAGAACATCTGTGTGAGGATAGTCACTTCCTTAGAGCTCTGTAGGACCTGCCGGAGGGTTTCCCATGCAGAGAAGTCTGGTACCATCTGCTTACCTGAAAGTTTGCCATCTCTGAGTCTGCACTATATGCCGTTTGCTACTTTTGCTTTGCAATAGCCTTTCTCTATGTGTATTTTTGGTGTCAACTTATTTTAGATTTGAATAATTGAGAATTGTTAGACTAAGACCATGCTAATATTGTGGCTGTTGCATTAAATTGCTAACTTTCTCCAGCTGTTTTTCTTCAGTTGGTGAGAATCTTGCAATTTACTGCTGGAGGTCAAGCTGCTGAAAAGACTTAGTATGGTAGCTCCCTCCTTTTACAACCTTACTGTGGTACCCCTTTTGAACGTAGACATCAGGAAGAGGTCTTTGCTTCAGTTAATTATATTATCATTTTTCCAGTATAGTGGATGGGAAAGGAGAAAGAAGGTCTTGATTAGGAACCTGGAGGGGCAAATTGAGCCAGAGCTTGCAGAGGGCCTTGGTGGTGATGAGAAGCAGCAATTAATTTCTTTCTTTGGAAGCTGGAGCAAAATAAAAGGGGATGGGATGACTCTTAAATAGTGCCTTTTGCTTTCCTCCCCTTTTTCTATAAGTGGAAGAAAGATCAACATTGTCTGAGGCGTAAGAGGTGGGCATTGGCTGAGTAAGATATCAAAGACTAATCAGAGTGGCCTTGGGGAGAGGAGACTTGCTTCATAGCAAGTTGGTGTTAAGTTAGGGCATAAATAAAATTTAGAATGGTAGGGAGTGACCCTTATCTGATAGGGGAAGCAGTATCATTGGGATAAACTAGAGGAGAGGAAACCATATGACTGAGTGAGGTGATGGTAGGGGGGGGAAATGACTGTGGTTAATGGCCATGTGAGTTTGCGTGCCAAAAACGTGCTCCTGCTAGCTTGGGCTCTAATTTAACATCCCTGAACATGGAGGTCTATAACGCTTGAAGCTCATGTCCCATTCTGCTGTCCCCTCAGCCATTTAATCTTGCCTATATCCTTGCCCCAACAGCAGTGTTTGGGCAGGCAGCCAGTTGGGAGACCTGATTTGGCCTGAAATGATGAGTGATTTTTTTTCAGCTGGCTCAGCTCATCACTGGCTGACTGGCTTGCTGCCTGGTCTCCTGAGTACAGACATAAGGAGTAAGGGAGCTTGCTTTTGTAGGGCAGCTAAAGCCCTGAAACTTAAAGAATGATTTGTACAGAGATGGTGACCAACACAAGGAATATAGAGTTGTAATATCCCTTATTACATAAGCCAATATTCCAGCTGTTATTGTCGATCATGTTATTAATGCTGCAGTCATACACAACCAATCTTTAACCTAATAAATCAGCAGTGTGTGTGGACATACAAGCACCCTTCACATGCTAGGGGACTTGTTTCTTTCTACAGAACCACTAATTCTTTAGCTGTCAATGGCTCACTGCAGCAACACCAGGGAAGCTGTGGTCCTGTGCACTATCTGGCTGGTGATCAGGAGAAGGGACCCATCCTGATGGAGGGTGACTTTTACTCATCCAGGGATATTCTCTTAGCAGTCCACACAGGTGGACTTCTCTACCTTGAGCATAACAGTGAAGGCAGTGCCATCTCCTCTGCGACTGGAAGTTGGGTCTGCAGATGGGTCTCCTCTGAGTCTGTCAGAACTTCCCAAAGCTTAACCTGTCATGTCTTGTGCTTGCATCGGTGATCTCTGCTCTAGGTGTTGTGTGGGTTGTCCAGTCAGTTCACTTACCTCACCGTGATTTTATCCAATAGTCCTCAGTTTCCAGTAGATACCTCCTTTATTAATGTTGGCTTTGACCTCAGAGCTCAACAGTTGGTTTTCCTTCGTGTTATAGCAGTTACGTTATTGTACACTGTTTGTCTTCTGGCAGGCTCTGTTCAGGGAGGGCTGTGTGGACTCATCCACAGAGGGAAGATTGCTCCTGCTTCTTTACCCTTGTTAGCTTTGGCTGTTATCTGACCCCACCATCAGCTAATGCGGGGAGCTAACTCCATAGAGAGGACTACCAAGCCCCTAGATAGTCTACTGTGTTAAGACCATCAATGAGTTCACCAGCCCCTAACCAGTGCCAGAGCTGGTGCAAGGTTGAGTTGGACCTTTCACTTGGCAGTAGCTAGGTATTAATCAGCTTAAATAAAATGTGAAACTGTAGCTGGAGTCTTTTTTCCCCCCTGCAAGCTGATATGTGTGAAACCCTGTCAAGGTATTCTTCTCTTCCTCTGTTGTTGACCTACACAGTAACTGATAGCAGGAGGCTGTCATCCTCTATTAGCTCAAATGGTGGAGTCCCTTATGGGTGTAAAGCTCCAGCCTTACCATTTTGAAACACTAGGATGTTAAAATGATTGTCATAATTTTTAGTGATTGCTGCTTAGTTTCCTTCAAAAAAACCCACCTCCTACCCTGAAACACAATTCTATATAGCAAATGTCCTTTGGCACGATGTTTTCCTTGTGTCCCAAGCTCTTAAGGTTACTTAATTGACCCTTTCACAAGTCAGCCAAATATTACTGCTCACAGTTGGTGTTTAACTTATTTTCTGATCGTTGTTTGACCTAAGTAAAACTTTCAAGCCCTGTTCTCGATGAAATAAAAAAGTTAATTATGTAAAAGTGGGTTAATAGAGGTGTTGTTAACTGTGTTGTTTGAAAAGTTTTCTTGGTCTGTTTTATGGTTTGCTTACTGGTTTTTGGTTTTGGATTTTTGTGGGTGGTCGTTTTGTGTTGTGGTTTTTTTTTTTTTTTTCCCAAAACAGCACTAGACCAGGTGTTATCTTCTTTCTACTGTTGGTCTTCCTAGACTCACATGTTTAGTATGGGTTTTTTGATGTGGTTTTTGGTGGGGCAAATTCTTATCAAGTGTGTCCCCTCTTGTTCTTTCATTTTAAAGCAAGCTTATAATGTCTGTATGGAATGTCACAGAAGCGTCATCTGTCGTACCACATGTGGAGAGTAAGGCTATCCTGGTATATTAAGTATTTAATATGTTTATATTTAGCACTTCCCATTGCAAGGAATTAATTCAGCTTTCTCTGTGACATTCTTATACAGTGATTTCACAAAGCCTTTGGTATCTACTGGAGGAGTGTGTGGAAGCTGTATCTTGTGGAGATAAAATCCTGTTTGTCTTTTGCTTAAAAGTTCTCTCATATATTGTTGTTCCTGTATCAGGTGAACTGTTAGGAAACTCTTCATGACTTTAGTCAAACTAATATCGCATGTTCTGTTATTGGGCTAAACAACCTGAACAAGAGCATGCTATAATTGATATATATGATAAGAAATTCCCTTTCTTCTGTACTATGTGGCTATGCAGAAGGAAAAGAAATTTCTCAGCTGGCTATGGCTCCTACTTTCAACCTGTTCAATTTCTGGAGATTTTGTGCGTGCCTTCAGGAACTTTTTTCCTTCCCTAGGAGTATCATGTGCGAAAGGGGGGTTTTAATTCTGGGAGCAAAGAGGATCAGGCAAGAAGGGAGAGCAAGGACGCTGCGTGTAATGCACGTATATGATTGGAGTTCCTTTGTTGGTTCGTTCTCGTTTCTGTCCCTATCTCCTCCCAAAATTCCTGTACAGATTTAAGGTTATGAACCCAGCATTGCGTCTTGACACGACTCTGGGGCAACGTAGCTAGTACAGAGGGTGAAGGGGTAGCAAGTCAGTACTGCAGTGCTGAAGATGTAGTGTAAGCTTCCGGAGTGCATGTACTGAAACAGTTGCTGGTGTTGTACAAAAAGGGACCTGTGATACATTTTCTTTAGGTAAAAAAACTACGTAAGAATTATATTTTTGAAAAAGCAAACCTTTTCGCTCCAGAGAATGTTAAAATGTTAAGTAGTGTAGGAAGTGCTAGTTCTGCACTTGCACATGCAACTTTAATGTGGCCCTTCATGTGTTCAGAAGGGTGAGAATTAAGGTGTAGCAGAAACCAGTAATCTTTTTGGTTTTCAAGTGTTTGGATCTATTTTTTGGATCTAAAATTAGCCATCTGAGTCTGGCTAATTTTAGGATTGTGTTTAGTATTGAACAGCTTAAGTAGGACTGTGGTTTTCCTGGGAAAAAGCTGCAATCAAAACAGGTTTGTTTTTATCATTGTGGGGGGAAAAAAGTGTATATATTTAATTTTATATAGAATGAAGAAAAATAAACAACTTTCTATAACGATTGTAGCATGATGACCTCTGATAAAGATGAGCTTTGAGTGATATGGAATATACAGTAATGCTTCAGACTCTCCAGCAGCTTTTGTGATCTGTGCCAAATCACAGAATGCAGTACTCGTTTTCCTTCCTGGTGTGTGTTGCTGGGTTTGTATGTTTATTATGTGGGGTTTTTTCCCTATTGGAAATTTAGCTTTTTGCAGTAGTTGTAGAGTGGATGTAAAATAATATTTAAGAGCTTGATTCTGTGCAATGAGAATGCTGAGGTTCCTTTTATTTCTGCTTGAGCATATGCTTCAGTATCTAATCTGTGCCATCAACATCAGCAGGACTGCTTTGTCCTGTATGTAAATGTGTTTATTTGTAAGGATGCCTTCTTTAATAGGAAGCAGAGATGACGCACTGCTCTTGCACAGAACTGCGTTCTCATGCAATTGCTTTGTCAATGTCACAGGACCAGCTATGTATTAAATATTCTGCCTTGATCAAACTGTCTTTTATATCAAATAATAGAGCATGAAGCATGTTTGTCCATACTGTCTTAGACTTGCCTGTGGTAGACTAAATTAAATACCCTGATATGTTGCCATATATATATATATAAACTTCTATAAATCAGTGTTTCCAGCTACGTAGAATGGTTCAGAGTAGAAAATTCTGTTGTTTGACATAGTTAATTGTAGTAGACTTCTGCAGCTTTGAATTAAAATTATACTGCTAATTTTTGGTGCTGTTTGAATCCTGCATCAAAGTAAAATCTCTGTTTCCAGATGTTTTTTCTTCCTATCATACTCACTTTTTTAAAATCCTACTTAATTCTCTTGTTCAATACCAATTTCCTCTTCTGTTTCTTATTCCTGTGGTCTATATGTATTTTTCACTCCCTCTTTCTTGTAAAATTTTTCCATCTTTCTTAACAAAAAAAATTAAATCTGTCTCACTGAGGTAGTAATTGGGAAGGAAAATCTGGTGCTCTGGTTGGTATGGTGCTGGGAGACAGGAAGCTATTTAAAATGCTGTTACATAGGGCAGGTAGCAACATTCTTCTCTTTCAGATTTCTTGATAAAATATTAAGAGATCCTAAATTTCACAAACCTTTAACTTTCAGTGTCTTTTTTTTTTTTAAGAAACAAGATTGATTCCTAAAAAAAAAATATTTTTCTTCTATATTGACATTGTAAGTTGTTTGCCAATCAGATCTAAGACCTTCTTCTGCAGAGGCTTAATGTTCTGCACAGAAGTAATTAGCTGCAGCTGTTAAATTAAGTTTCTTTAATCAGCAAAATTTCTGAAATAATGCCTACTTTTCATTATATGTTAGTGCCTTGAGGCAAATCTAATTGTATTCTTTTTAAGTTGTATAAGCAGAAAGGATCTAAATGAGATGTCTGATAGAGCTGTAGTGATTGAAAACTCTACATTGTTGAACTTCATGCATTTATTTCCTTTCCTAACAGTGTTTCAGTACCTGAAAGACCCTAAGACACTAAAAACTGAATGAGTATTATGAGTTTACTTTTCAACTAAATAGTTGAAAACTTGTGTATTCTTCACTAACGAAAGCTGCATTCATTGCTGTTGTAGTCTTAAAAAAAAAAAAGTATCGTATTTCTTCCTGAAATAGTTGATCTGATTTCTTCTGAAAATCTGTCTCACCTGGTACTGTACCTACAAAACTTAAGAAATTCTGTGTAAGCTTAAAATGCTTATGCAGTCTCTAGGGACCATTCTTAGCATTGACAAGTGCCTGGCCTCTAATGCCGATGTACTACCACTAATATCAATGTTGGAGTGTTTGTAGAAAACAACTTAACTAGTAAAACCTAAACTGACTGTACCAGCTATGGCAGTGCTTTCAGGTCCCGAAAAAGTCATTAACTTGAGCTTGGCATCTTCCTCCTTCTCTGAGTTGGTGCCTGGGATGTGGACGCTGTAGAGAGAGACAAGGAACAAATGCGTTTGCTAATGGTCACAGCACTTGGCAGAGTCTCAAGATAAAAATTTTCCTGATTTTGTTTGTGTTAACACTCATAAGAAACAAATAACTTCATAAGGATGACCCCTTACCTGTGTGTCCCATTTTTTTCCTTCGGAAGTTATACATGGTCTACATTTGATTGTGGCATTTGTGCTGTTTTGTTTTTATTGAGAACATGTGTTTTGTACTTATCGTAAGAGAAAACAAATGTCTTATATGCTAATGCATTTTATTAAAGTAGTGTTACGTTGGCTGTATTGCCGTACGATGACTTGCGAGGATTCTAGCTGTGTTCCAAAATCTTATAAAAGGCATCTAGCAATGCTAAGGAATATTTTGGCTTGTAGTTTTGCAGGGGACTTGCTTTTCATGCATAAGGGATGTGCTTTGACTCTGCACACCCTTCTGCAAGTTCTGTGTTTTTGAAATTGTCTTTAAATATATTCCCCAAGGGTTTTCCTTCTCCTCATTGCAGAGCTGCTTTCAAGGGCCCTGCCTAAATTACAAGAAAAAGGAAAACAAATGGGGTATAGACAGATACAGGAGTAACAACAGGCAGTAGCCTTCGGTGATTGGCATGGAACTAAGTGAATTGAACATATCATACATCTAGAAGTTTTCTTTCCTATAATGAATTACAGGTTTTGCAGAAAAAAAAATACAGAAAGAGGATGTAAGGATACAAGTAGTTAAGTGGATTGTCTTCCTAACACAGTTGCTGGATAAGCAGAACAAGATCGTTCTGAGGGCTTCTAACTGCGTTAAGACAGACTGCATTTAAAATACATGGAAAAAAGGCAGAAAAATGTAGGCGTAGTCAAGTTCTAGGAAATGGGAAGAATGCCCAGACATTGGCAATCTGGGCAATAGAAAAGTTTCCAGTGCTGAACAGTGGGAGGAAGATTAAAAGTTAAGTTACAGTTCATTTGGCTTGAAGGTGACACCCAGCTATTGACAAAGAAATGTCAGAGACTGAAGTTTTGATTTGGGCAAGAGAGCAGATCTAGAACAGGATCTGTGAGCTTCCATCATAGAGATGAGAGTTTTTGAGTGTAATGATGAAGGTGGCTGAAGGCCCAGATTCTTTGTCCAAGATTTGGCTGTAAAAGAGGTCAATTAGGGACATTGTTTACTGCACAGAAGTGAATTTCAGTTTTGTATGGAGGGGATCTACATGGAATTTGAGGGACAATAGTTAGGATTAAAGGAGAGTGTCTGTGTCAGTGAGGTAGTTCTCTCTCTAGCATGGTCTAAAGAAGTTGAATGTTGAAAATGATGAAGACTGGTGTTCAGAGTGGTAGCCATGCATTTGTAGGAGACCAAGGAAGCAAGCTAGCAGAACCTAAGTTAGTATGAATAATAGCAAAGGAAGGCAGGAAATAGGGACATGAAAAGTCATGGGTAAGTGTGGTAGCAAGAGGAAAAACTTACAAAACTGGGTGGAGAGGTTAAGAGGGCTTGGATAAGGACTGTCTCGTGTTCCTTGTACTTTTGGAGCAGTACTCATGTCATACACAAATCTAACCACTTGATAGAAATAAAATCTAGTGTCACCTTTGTCTAAAAGAAACCACTCAAGGAATCTGCAATTTGGGTAATTTTCTGGATAATGAAGGGCAGTAGATATCCATTGTCCTTGTGTCATGAATGCATATTCTGCATATAGTAGGAGAACATGACAGGGTTGTAAGATGCATGGATGTTACAAAATTGTGTATACTGCAAGACTGGAAGGAAAGGCAACTTTTGTAGTTAACATGTGAAATCTCTTTTAGGCACTGACTCTCAAAGAACTTTTTAAAATAGAATTAGCACCTTTCTTTTTGTTTCACTGTGCCTCTGAAAGCCTCTGGTTGACCTTGACCAAAGGGTAGAAGTTCAGATCCTTGAGGTCTCTTCCAACCTTAATGATTCTATTCTATATTCTATTCTATATTCTATTCTATATTCTATTCTATATTCTATTCTATATTCTATTCTATATTCTATTCTAATTTCCACACAGGGGAGTGTTTCTGGATGACACACAAATATTTATGTGCTTTAACAGTTCTTGTCTATCCATCTGCTGAAACTCCAAATGATAATAAACTTGTCCTCTTGCTACAGTGACCTAGTGCTCTGCTTTTTAGTTGAGAGAATAGTTGCTGGTGGCCAGTTTTCTGTTCTTGACTCTGTTCTAATTTTTATTTCCTTTTTTGATCGTAAGTCTTGTGAAGAAGTTTGTTTGAAACCATTTTTGTTTTTCACAATTCAGTTTCTAAAGAGCATGTTGTGTCACAGCAGATGAGAGACTTATGTTAAAAGTCATTGTCTTGGCCAGCAAAGCTTTAGTAGCTCTTCAGTTCAGAAGGCTCACTACCTCGTGCATAATTGAAGCACATTAAGTTTCGGTTAGTGATTTGGTTATCAAGTATTATAATTTGTGATGTCTTCTGAATGACATGTAGACTGCTTGTGGACACTTTGAGGGTGTACAGTGTTCCTGCATAAGCAGCTGCAATAGTTAATTACAGTGATTGTTTAAAAAAACTTGCACCTGTTTCTAGTTTCAGATTCTAATTATTAGGTCTATTTATGGTTCTTGCTGGCAAAAATAGTCTAATCACAGATTCTTTTAATCATATTGCTTGTTTTAAAGTAGCTAGTGCTGTAGTTTCATGGTACTTGAACCTCTGTCTTGAGACTTTAGAATAAGCTGCAGCTTTCTTCTGTTAGGTAAAGTTTTTGAAGTTTTACTCAAAATACTTTCTATTTTAAGAATTTGCTTATGTTGCCTAGAAGCGAGGTGGGGGCTGTAGTTGAATAGGGAAACTTTGACACATTTTGGTATATGTGTTTATGCTGGGATTCATTCCAATTGTACATTTTTAGATTGATCCTTTCTGAGGTCTTGTTTTTAGCTCCGAGTACTTGAATGTAGTGCTATCTGCTGTATTAAGCTGTTGCTGCCTTTTTTCTTTACGCTGGATGGGGAGCTTATTGGTGTTTGGGTGTGACTTGGGGATGGGGTAGGAGTGGGGATGGGGTAGGAGTGGGGATGGTGGAGCTGCTGCTCACACACTTCCAGTCTTCTCATTCTCTGAACTTTATTCTGTTTTCTCTTAGTTCTTGTTGTTTAAGAACTCAGAAGTGGTATTGGTGTTTAGGGGTGTGATTTTTCTTCCATTAGGGTCATATACTTGAATATAACTGGTAAAATATGTCTTCAGCTGGAATACAGAATGTGACATTTCTTGTAGCTCATGCTGTCCATCATTGGTAATTGCATAGAGAATATCTGTCTGTAGAAGCAGCTCTTGTACTATCTCCTGTAAACTCCCTCAAATACCTGTTGACCTTTCTCTTCATCTTTCTGTTTTCTTATGTTTGTCTCAAAATGTCACTTCCTGGAAGACTTGGAGCTGATAATACAGTTAGCATTAGAATTTTTCATCTCTATTGAGTCTCCATGTATTTTCTTCAAACACTTAAGTATTCTGCCGAGTGACTGAAGGAAAGTAGACTGTCATTCAAACCTCCTTAATGACTCTAATTGGATTATAGTGCTGCAGAAATCAACAGCTTTTGTATGTTTATATAGTGGCTCCTGCTGTGAGTTCAAAAGTTGTTTTCCAATTTATGGCTAGTTTTTTTTAATGCAGTTTGAATCTAGAAATAGATGAAACTGGTGGAATGATGGAGCTTTTATTATTGCTGTTGTAGGCAGCACCTGGGACTGAGAATTTAAGGAAAGGTAAAGGCAAAATCTTCATGACACTTGATCTTGATGGTGCAAAGTCATGGCAGTGCACAAAGCACGACACCAGTGACTCATTTTAGTGAGTCAGGCTCACTATAATTACTCAAACATTGTTCATCTTTTTCATACAGGGGACTGTATTTGGGGACGGGCATGCTTATTGTAAAGCATCCTCTGCAAATTGAGTTAATGTGAATATATCTTGAACATCTTTTTATTAAGGTCTGAGACACATTGTTACCCTGTTTTTCTAAAAATTCAGGTTATTCAGTGATGGCTGATCCTTTGCAAAAATAATTTAAATGTCTACTAACCAAATGTCAGTAGATCTAGTCGGAAGGTAAAGGCTGTCACTTGCCTCCAGAGTTTTGAAAATGAGAAACGTACTTCCAAAATACATTATTCCCCAACTGAAGTATTTTCATTCTTATATACCGAATAATGTTTCCTATTTCTCATTCTCTATAAGGCATCTCTGGCTCCTGTACAGAGTGCTGTCTCTTGGTAAGAACATGACTCTGGGGAATGATGTCTCGTTCCGGTGACCTCATTCTCATTCTTTCTAGCTGCATCTTATACAGAACCCTCTGCTAGTCTTGGAAAAGCTTTCCAGACTACAGATCTATGGTTTCACTTCTTTCAGTGGATAGAAATTTTCAGCTGCTTTTGTTACTGAATGAAGCATGTTGCTGACACACTAGAATGTGAATAACTTTTGCAGGAATACAAGAAAGTTATATTTTTTCCACCGTAAGTGGGTCATAGTAGAAGTAAAATTTATCCTAAATGGTAGTATTTGTATTCTTTTCTCTTTAGACTGGTCTTTTGCCACTTTGAAAGTAATTTCTTTGTTCTACAGGTGAGGGAGAGTACTGTTACTGTTCAACAGTGTTAACAAACTTGGGTTTGATAGTCAAAGTGGAGAGCTCAGTCTTTCTTTTTTTTATTGTTTGGGAGAAATAAGAATATGATGTGGGTCATATTGAGAAAAGTGGCTGAAGAACTTCAGTTTGAAACCCTTCCAGTCAGTGCATCTGTTAAAACATTGCATTGTATTTCTGGTACTAAAGTGTTGAAAGGTAATAATGCTGCTATATATTTTTTCTTGAATACAAACCTAGCAGCACTTAAAAATGTAAGGACTAATAAAACATTCTTCGTGTAACAGCGCATTTTGCTGAGAGCATTTATGTTATAGTACCATGGTTTTCCCCCTACACGCTATGCACATCGGCCTGTAAACTGGAAAATATATTTTTCTGGGTGACACCAAGTGATGTCAGACTTAATCAAATTGAGAATAAAATGTGTGCCTAAAAAAAAAAAGTCTCTATTTGAGCTTTTGAGCCCAAGCTAAAGATTGGAACAGAGGTGTATAAATTTTATCATAAAAATATACTGGATGTTTATGAGAGAGCAGTCAGACCTAGTACAACAGGGGTTTGAACTGTGAATTTCTGGAACTAGAAGCTTGATTTATTGAACTTTGACTTAAAATCAGCTCTCCTTAGGCAGAGGACTAACAGTCATAAACCTTGCACAAAATGGACCGGTCTGGTGGGATTGCTCTGATACTGTTGTATCCTGACTTTGTGCAAGTTATTCATTATTAGCTTAATTCTTCGACCTTTTTTGTGAAGGTGAAGCAGTGCTCTATAACAGATGTGATGTGATCTTGATCTGTGAGATTCAGAAAACCAGTTCTATTGTACTTGCAAAGCTCAGTTAGATGTGTCCATATCCCCAGATATTCCAACACAGCACCCCAGTGAGTTACTTGAAATTTGTTTGAATCTCTGGAAATGTTACTAGTTTATCATAGACTTTGCCGAATACTTTTAATAACCTTTGTAGGAAAAATATTCCAATTTAAATGTGTAGATATGTCCATATTTTTGTTGTCAATGTTTGGTTAACATTTGTTAATCCTCTGTTCAGTTTTTCTTTAAACTTTAGATTGGCTTTTAGTTGCAGTTGGACTGGATGTCGGTCCCCTCCAACTGAGCTATTTCTCACACATCAAATGGTGGTTGCTCCTTTACATTGGTACATTTTCAGTATACTGGAAAAGAACACGTGATATGGGTCAAGTGTCTCAGTTCCTCCTAAACGCAGTTAGCCTAAGATTGGTATTTCTCCTATGGCTTGCTGCTTGCCTTCTTTTCTTTCTGTTATCCTCCATCTGCTCCTTGATGCTTTTTGAGGAAAAAGCATTTTTGCCTGGGGAGGGAGTGTGTTGGTTTTTGTAACTAGGACTTGCTTTAAGTCCCTACAAGTATTTTGGCTTATGTTAGTCATTGAGCAACTTTATATTTTAAAGAAGCTTGAAATGGTGGTGTTATATTGAGTGTGATGCATAGCTTTCTGATGCCTTGAAATATTTTAGGACTGTAACAGACCGTTTTTGTCTGTTGTTAGAATAACCTCTTGTTTAACCCAGGCTTTAAAACAGGACTCTTCATTTTGTGTGTGAATTTCAAAACTTTTACTGATCATTAAAGGTAATGATGGAAGATTATGCTTAGAAACAAGTTGATGTTGGTTTTGTTGATAGCAAGCTTCAAAACCATGCTTTACTAAAAGCTCTTATGTTTCTAGATGACTTTATAAGTAACTCTGCATTTAACTTGTGAGGTTTATGGACTGTACTGATTAGAACAATGAGTTCTGAATTCAAGACAAAACATGCTGTGTTGGGGTTTGCAGCTCTTGCAGCTCATGCCTTGTTGTTAATAAAAAGAGTGGCTGCAATTTTTTTTTTTTGTGGTGGTCACTTCAGATCTTAAAGTTGTGTATGATGTATTTATTGTGCAGAAGGTTAGGAAGAGCCCTTCTGACTTTTTTTAGAACTGATTGGTAGATCAATTGTAGTTGAAGTACAGGATGCTTTTTCTCTGTAAAGTCTTGAGTAGACAAGCTAATGTGCTGAGATATAATCTAGAAAACCTCATACATTTTTTCCTACAGTAGTGTTGCTGATGTGCATGCTGTTCTTCTGGGGTTCTTTTGGGGTTCATGGCAAACGTAGTGTAGCTTTGTGCCCTAATGTAATTCAATAAACTTGTCTGAATCATTACAATTACTTAGAGTAAACCAACTTGGGATGTGGCTTCTGTTTTGAAGCTGCAGTTTGTTTATAAGCAATGTCTTTTTAGTAATGAGATGCTGACTAGCATTTGTGTCTCTAGAGAAGAAGAGGAACGTCTGAGAAATAAGATCCGAGCAGATCATGAAAAGGCTCTGGAAGAGGCTAAGGAGAAATTGAAGAAATCACGTGATGAGATTCAAGCTGAGATTCAGACAGAAAAGAACAAAGTAGTGCAAGAGTTGAAAAAGAAAGACAGCAAGCCACTGCCCCCTGTTCCTTTACCAAATCTTATAGGGATAAACAGTGGAGAACCATCAGACCTGGATATCCGAGAGAAGAGGAACAAAATTAAAGAGGTAAAAACAATGATAATGTGGTCCTACCCATTCTTGTATCTGATAGCAGTTATTTATATGGCGCTTAGTTGCTGTTATGATTTATATTGAAGAGAAAGGACTATGAATCTTTTTAGTAAACAGTAAAGCAAAGGTGCACATGAAGTATTAATGAACATCAGCATTATTGCATGTTTTTTCCTGGTGTTGGCATGTTAATGTTTCACTGGGTAACAACTTAAGAATTATTTTAAGGATTTCTTCAACTTAATGGTGTGGGTTCAAAGAGAATTTGGCATTAACACATGGAACAACAACTATTGTGTTTTTGAAGCAGATCCTGACTTTGTTAGGTTCCATTCAAAGAACGGGGTACGTTAATGTGTCACAGGGTATTTTTAAATGTTTAAAAAGTGAGTTGAAAAGAGAGGAAAAAGTCGCCTGCTAAAACTAGTTTTTTGGCTAAAACTTGCCAAATTACCATGTGCTTTTCAAAATAAATTTTTTAATGGGTCTAAAAAACTACTAGTCATTTAAATAGATTGCCTCATTTATCTGTAAAACATTCAAACTAGGATGTTGCATTAGCTTTTGGTTCTGTGGCAGCCTCTGCTATAGGAATTGCTGTTCCTGGTCTTATCCTTTCTATTCCTGGTTGACCATGAGATCCATTTCCCTCTTTTGCCCTGACAATGACAATTTCCTATTATTATAGCCAGACATTTTCGAGTCTGTACTTTTAACTAGTAGGGCAGAAATGTTGTAGGGCTTTATTTTTCATTTTCTTCCCCCCTCTCCCTGCAATCTGATTAGTTTTAAGCCTAAAAATCGGACTAGCAAGCAGGAATGGTTCAGGCCAGAGGTAAACAACCACAGGCTCTGTAATTAAAGAACATCCAGGACCACAGCACTTAGTACTTACATCAGCTAAATGTTCTTTTAAATTATAGTCTGAATTTAGTTAGCTCATAAAACAGAAATACGTCAGTCATACACCTGCCCTCATAATAGGGAGGAGTTGTAGCTGGAACATGTGCCATGCCATGGGTAGGTTGCCCAAGCGGGAATTCTACTGAGTATTAATGATGACTAGATCAAATCTACTCTTAAAATAAGGAACAACTGCTTACGATATGTGAGTGATACAGCATGGAGCTGCATCGCTATTTGAATCTCTCAAGTAGGAAGTCCTTCCCTGGAAGGTGTGCCTATTCTGTTAGTGACTACTGTAGAAGCTCTTTTGAGTGAGAAGGTTTCTGTGAAATGCTGGATCCTCTTGATCCTACTTGGTTAGGGGTGTTTCCCAAAAGACAATAGAAACTGGATTTCAAAGGGCTCTACTCTTTTCAAACTGTTGCCTCAAACATTTTCAGTGAGAATATACACAGAATCTTGCTTTTCAAAATGTCTTCTGTAGAGTATGTAGTTGTAAACACTTCTTAACTACAGGTTACTGTATTTAAATATGTTTGAGTTTGCTACTGATGGTCAACTCAATTTTATTCTATTCCTTAAATCCAAGTAATGTGAAAGTACAGAGCACAACTAACAGTGAAGAAGTAGCTGGAAGAAATCATCAACTAAAGTTCCTATAGATCAAGCCTGAAATTGGAGAGAGAGTTGAAAATTAATCTTTGCATTTCTGAGATGGCTTTGTTAGAACCTAGTCTGAGAGGATATGAGAAGCTATAGGTTAATACAGAATGGCTGTTTTCTTGTTGCAATGAATAAGTAGTAAAGTCTAGACAAATCTTGCTGATCTATACCTGAAGGTGTAGCCGTTTGTGCGTAAGAAATCCAGGGTAGTTTTACTAATAGCTCTGGTGATCCTTAGCTGCAGTTGCCACAAATCTTGTGCTGTAAAAGGCTTACTCTTGTGTGAGTCACACTGACAAGCTGCTTTTTTATTGCATAACCTGTTGATGGCTCTTATTGTGGTTTCTGAAGTAAAGCTTTTAGTCAGACCAAAGATTTTATGTGACTGTTAGGTGGTTATGTACTTCGGTTAGGATAATCATACCTTTGTACTAAACAGGCTTCAACAGTGTGACCACCATCCTTAGCGGTCCAGGGTCGCACTGACGTGACTGAACTTTGTCTTTGTTGTGTGAATTCATTCATTGAGTCAGTCTCATTAGTGCTGTGGCTGCTGGGTGATCTCAAGAATTTTTAAATTCTTTGATGCAGGGTAGCTGATTGTAACTTCTACAGCTGGATGGGTGAAGGGGTGGAACATTAGAGTATAGGATCTGCTAGTGAGACTGGGCAAATGATAATGCTGAAGAACCCCCTGTTGGTGCATTGTCATTTTTGTTTGCCTTCTGTGTTTACTTCTGGATTTTTGGCATCTGCTATGTTAACAAAGAATATAATGTGGCTGAGAAAACATATGTTGACAGTGTCAGATGAACAGTATTTTGCCTGAAACCTGTTTTTGACAGCATCAGATGTATCACAGAAGGCTGAAGTGATTTTAGAGATGCAAAGTGTATTTTGAAATATGCTACGATCATCACCGAAGTCTTATCTCACTGTTTTTGGTAACCAGTGTAGACTAATACACTGGTAGGTGTATTCATAGGTGAGATGGAGACTTAGCACAAAAAAAAAAAAGTTCTAGGAGTCAGTATCTCTAACATGGGTCTACACCAAGCTTATGTAGCATTTCTGACATGCAAGGTATTATGGTTGCCTGAGACCAAAAAAATAGCACAGGGAAGCTCCTAGTTCTTTGGAGGCTGCATACCTGGCTTCAAATTCCAGGTGGTCCTGAGAAGGCATTTGGTTCATGCCTTTGTTGACTTTGAAGTGTCCTGATGCATAGTTGAGGAACTTCACTCTCACAGAGCAGCTTTAGACTGCTTAAATTCACAAAATGAATTAATTTATACAGCCTATTTCACCAAGTATCAGATGGTGAAAAACTATGTAGAATTAGGCTGGCTGTTGGGGACTGTTTGTAACATGCACGTGGCTCTTTACAACTGGGAGAAAGACTGGAAAACTTTCAAATGGGGATCTCATTTCTATCATTTTTACAGAAAGTTATCTTTACTTTTTCTTTCCAAAGGACAACCGGAAGGTTGTGGGGTTGTTTTTTTTTTTTTAAGAAATCTTGGTGTAAAACGTGGTTTTGTAGTACTTAAATATTTTAAAAATACATATTTTGATATTTTTAAACAAGTGCATATAAAAAGTAGTAATATAATGCTTTCGAGAGCTTTGTAAAGCATTTGAAAGCTTTGTATATAGGAATGTTTACCGAGCACCAAGAGGGAAGCTTTTTAAAGTCATGGAATAAACCAGGAACAGAATCTGCACATTTTGGTTCTGATATTCGTATTTAGTCTTACGTTGTATCTCAATTGGAACTATATCACAGAATTGTATAATTTGTCTCTATTATTCTAACAGGCTATTAATTCAGTTATTTCAATAAGGACCGCTTATGAGTTAGCTGATAATTTTAGATGCACAGTAACAACTTTCAGAAGAAAAGGTTTTCCACCTGCTTTTACTGCACATGCTTGTAGCACTTCTCTAGTATATTAGGTTGTTTTTCTCACTTTTAAAAATGCTATGTTTTTTAATTAACTAGTATTTCAAGAATAAACGCATCTGAAAATTACTCTTGCTCCTACATTTTAGCTTTGTATGAATATTTTAGTGATTTTTTTCATAGTAAGTAAAAAATGAGAAAATAATTTTATAACAGGATGGATGTAACTTGTGTAATTTTCCAAAAGTTTTAAGATGTGTCTTTTTGTGGCTGATGCAAAGAAATTAAGAGCAAAACTCATCTTTTGGTAGTCAATGGCTTGCTTTCCAAGTTAAATTAGATATAAATTGCATGAATTTTTGGCACTGAATTTCCATTATTATATCCTTTAAATGGTGTTCAGAATATTTTTTTTTTCCTGCAGTTTGAGTGTAATCATTACAGATAATGCTTTTTATTTTAAATGAGTTTTGTTTCCTTGAGGAGTTAAATTTTACCCAGTCAGATAAGGAATATCTTCTTATTCTTTTCACCCTGCTCAGGGTTCAGGTTTTCTTTTATTTCAGCTTAAGATTTCAGTATTGCCTTACTGCCAGCATTTATTTCAGATACTCATTAAAATAGAGTTTTTCACCCAATAACAGTACTAATCCCATGCAGGATATGCTATATATACACACCTTGTTCTAAACATCTAAATGTTTACTTACAGATGTATATGTTTTACCTACAAGTCAATCTATATTGTATTACGTATGTCATTGGTTTTGCATTTGTATTGATGACAAATGGCAATTGTCAGGGCCCTCGGGTCCCAGGTAGTCTTCTCCTTGGTTTTGCTAGTAAGGGGAAAAGGTGTGAGGAGGAGGGCGCAGGCAATCCACATCAGCTGTAGGTTCTGGAGCTTGTGTTGGCAGCAGGGTCCCATGGTTGTAGAATCCAAAACCCTGTTTGCATGGTCTGACTGGAGGAGATGGATTTCACAAAGGCAGAGCAAAGGCATCTTTGCCGGCAGGATGGCTACCTTGTAAGGAGGGCGTTGAACTAGGAATGATGTGGGAGGGAGAGAGTAGCCAGCAGCCTTGTGAGGGAGTGACAGGGTGGACGAGCAAAGGGCCTGCTGTGATGTGATTGAAGAGCATCACAAAATCGGTAAAACGGGGCTTCAGGACGGTCACCTCTAGCATTTGCATATAAGCAAGGAAGTGGCTGCAAGGCACCATTATGGAGAAATCATTAAAACCCTTTCTGGGAAATCAGTGTGTCAGGGTACCTCTCTGCAGTGCACATGTGATAGTGTGTAGCATGGGGACTAAACAGGATGAGTTGTGCATTTGCAGGTCTGTGATCTTGTTGGATCACGGAGATGTGGTGGCAACACTTGCATGACTGGAGCGTTGCAGTGGAGGGACACAGGCTCTTTAAGGAGAATGGGCTAGGAAAAGAAGGGGGTGAAGTAGCCTTTTATGCGAGAGAGCAGCTGAAGTGCCTGGAGTTCTCTGCCTGGGGATAGCTTTTGGGTAAGGATTAAAGAGCAAATTGTCATGGGTGACATTGTAGCATGTGTCTGCTGTAGGCGGCCTGACCAGGAATAACAATTCAATTATGTGCTCTACAGGCATATTGGAGTAGCATCATGTTTGCAGGCCCTGATCTTCAGGGGGGACTTCAGCTAAGTATCTGCTCGAGGCACAGCATAAGTAATTTCAGAGTTTCCTGGAGCACATTGATGACAACTTAATCCTCCAAATGATAGCGCAGCCAACAAGGAGTGCTCTGCTATACAGAGTGAAGTTCAAAGGCAGTGGTGACATAAGGGATCACAAGGTAGTGGAGTTTAAGATCCTGAAAGGAAGAAGAGCAGAAAAGCAAGCTCACAACCTTGAACTTCAGGAGAATGCACTTTGGCCTCTTCAAAAATCTGCTTGGTAGAGTCCCTTAGGATGAGACCTTGGAGGGAAAAGGGGCCCAAGAAAGTCAGTTAGCATTGAAGGATCGCTTCCACCAAGCTCCAAGAGTAGTCCATTCTAGCGAGCAGGAAGTCAGCCAGAAGTACCAGGAGCTCTTTCAAAACTCAAGCATAGAAAGCAAGCATACAGAAGGTGGAAACAGGGACAGTTAACCTGGAAAGAACACAGAGGTAATATCTGAGCTTGCAGAGGTGGGGTTAGGAAAGCTGAAGCCTGACTGCAAGTGAATCTGAAGGGATGTTGAAAGCAACACAGAATCATAGAATCCCTACGGTTGGAAAGGACCTCCAAGATCATCAAGTGCAGCCGTCAGCCTAACACCACTATGCATACTAGATGATGTCCTGGAAGGACATGTCACATGAAGGGCTTCTATAAGTACACAGGTGACAAAAGGAAGATGACTGAACTGTTGAGCCCAGAAGGTGATGATCCGTTTCTTGATGTCTGTTTGGAGGCCAGTAACTAGTGGTGTACCCCCAGGATCAGTACTGGCTCCAATCCTGTTCAAAATCTTCATTGATGATGGGACAGAATATACCCTAAGCAAGTCTGCTGATGACAAAACTGGGAGGAGTGGCTGATACGCCAGCGAGTCACGCTGCCATTCAGAGGGACCTCAGCAGGCTGGAAAAGGGGCTGACAGGAACCNCTGGAAAATGGGCTGACAGGAACCTCACACAGTTCAGTGAGGGCAAGTGCAAAGTCCTGCACCTGGGCAGGAATCACCACATGCACCTATATGTGCTGGAGGCCAACTGCCTGGAAAGCAGCTTTGCGGAAAAGGACTTAGGAGTCCTGGTGGACACCAAGTTGAACATGGGCCAGCAGTGTGCCCTTGCAGCCAATAAGGCTAATTGCATCCTGGGCTGCATTAGATGATGTATTGCCAGCGGGTTGAGGGAGGTGATCCCTTTCCTCTACTTGGCTCTCGTGAGGCCACCCCTGGAGTGCTGTATCAAGTTCTGGGCTCCCCAGTATGAGAGACACGGACATACTGAAGAGAATCCAGCAAAGGGCCACAAAGATGTTGAAGGGACTGGAGCATTTCTCATCTGAGAAAAGGCTGAAAGAGCTGGGACTGTTTGTCCTAGACAAGAGCAGGCTCAGGGGGATCTTACCAATGTATGTAAATACCTGAAGCAAGGGCACAAAGTGAATGGAGCCAGGCTCTTTTCAGTGGTGCACAGTGAAAGGACAAGAGACAATGGGCACAACCTGGAAGACAAAAGGCTCCACCTGAACAGTGGAAACCCTTGTTTACTGCTAGGATGACTAAGCATTGGAGCTGATTGTCAGATAACTAGTGACAGGACAAGGGGAAATGGCTGCAAGTTGCGCCAGGGAAGGTTCAGGTTGGAGATGAGGAGAAAATTCTTCTCGGAAAGGATGGTCGGGCATTGGAACGGGTTGCCCAGGGAGGTGGTGGAGTCACCGTCCCTGGGAGTGTTTAAGGAAAGGTTAGATGTGGCACTTAGGGACATGGTTTAGTGGGTAATAGGTGGTGGGGGGATGGGTGGACTAGATGATCCTTGAGGTCACTTCCAACCTTAATGATTCTATTCTATTCTATAAGATGTGGAGTCTCCCTCCTTGGAGATAGTCGTAAGTTGACCGGACATGGACTTGGGCAGCTTGCTATAGGTTATCCTGCTTGAGCAGGGAGGGTGGACCAGATGACTTCCAGAGGTCCCTTCCAACCTCAACTGTTCTGTGATAGGATGATGTTTGTTGGCTAAGCCTGTCAGTTGGAAGAACACTTCTCCAGAATGTTACTCAAAGTAAATTTGAGTGAAATAGTTTTTATGTTCCAAGTTTCAAAGATAGACTACAAAAATCTTCGTTCTCTGGAGCTTTTGTTCTGTACTTGTTCTGCATTTGTTGTGGTACACAGTCATGTAATTAGGCAGAGCTAATTGTACATAGCCTTTTTAAAATTCACTTCAAAGGAGGTGTGGTGTTCACACAAGCTAGAGTGGTGAAGTGACTGAAGCTGCTGGCTGTAGCATGCTTGCTTGTGCAATTTAAAAGCTGTTATGTTCAATGAGACAGGATAGTCAGGAGACATTACTTTTCTTATAAGCTGTTTTCAACACAGTAAAATTTTGGTTCTGTTCCTGCTTGTCATGGCTTTATGGTAAAAAGGAAAAACAGAGGAAGACTTTTAAGCAAAAGTTGTGAAATGGGCATCCAGGGAGCACAGGGGCCACAGTTAAAGGTCACTTGCTATATCTGACACCAGCAAAATGAGTTACTCTGAAGTTTGGATGCTTTGCACAAATGAAGAATGAAGTCCTGGCTGGGAAGCTGGGGACATTCTGGCTTGAGTTCTTTTGCTGGTGAACTTACTGTGGCCTTCAGCAAACATTCCTTGTAGTGTCTTTTAAAATGTGACTTGAGAATGAGAGGTAGGAAGATAATTCATTTAATGTTAGTAGAGACAATTTTCAAAATACTTTTAGAAATGTGTCAAGAAGGGAAGTGATTAAAATGTACTTTCATCATGGTCTCTCGATGATGCTCAAGAGGCTGCTAATAATGTAGAGAAGTAACAGCTTGTTTTATAAGCAGCAAAACTAAGTTTCCTATGGATTTTTTGACCTACAGCCCCTTATACCACCCTCTGTTCTTCATGCACATGTTGCTGTGAATGCCCTCTTATCTTCCTATTTGACTGTATGAGTGTTCTGTGCCTGGTTTAGGGCTACCTGCATGCTAAATACTGCCCCTCTGAATGAATAAAGGGTTGGATTGTAACTGCTTTTTCAGTTGGGGTACTGATTTGTGTCTGTCCCCCTCACCTAGCCACAGATATTTTTCTTCCCCCACCCCTCTCCCAACCTTTTTTCCCTCAGAAAAAGTAGAGGTCTTAAGTATGTGGTTCCATGAATTTTGTAAGATCAGGTTTGAAATGAGAGAGTGAATTCAAAGGCTGCTGTGAATGTCTGTGGTAAATGACAGATAACACAGATAGCAAGATTGCATAAGCCTTATTTTCTTAAGAAATCAGGTTAAAAATAGCGAGGAAGTATCCTTTTACCTGAGTTTTCTCTTGTGTGCCTAGTGAGAAGAGCTGTGCAGACAAAAAGTACTTAATCGTATAGAGGTCTTCTCATACTGCATAACTCCTCTTTTCCTAGCTACTGTTCATACAACTTCCACTGCTAATCTCACTTATTTTTTTTGCAATTGCAGTATTTCTGATCTAGCCAAATAAGCTGGATCAAATAGCCTTTTGTGACCGTGGGACTTTTTTCAGCATCTAAAACCAATTTAGAACAATTTTATTATTGCTAACACTTTATACTCTGTTTTCTTGGTCAAACTTACTTGGACTTCTGATTGGTTAGGACATCAATTTTTAGTAATACAAGGCTATTGTGTTTGTATCTATGTATGCACACATCATTTGTTAAGTGATTTTTTTTTTTTTTTTTGTGTGTACACTCTGGATTCCCTATGTTCTGGATTCTCAAATATTGAGAAGAGTGAAAGTTGGCTTTAAATTAGTTTTAGTGCTTTTTTTTAATGCTTATCTCATTTTTACTGAAGGAGTGAAATCTGATTAAAATAATGATGATGGACTGGTTTTGATCAAGCCTGTTGAAAAACTAATTTTCAATGGATATATTAGAATGGAAATTGTACGATTAGCACTTCAGTCAGTACAGGCAAGTTATGAATAGCCCTGCACAAAGTTGTGTTCCAGCATGTTGGGATGATTGTATAAATAACTCATTTTACATTTGTAAATCTTTAATTTATGTCTGTGAGAAGCTTTGCAGCTTGTTGTATTTATTTTGCTCAGACAGAAGGTTGAAAATAAAGCTGCTAGTGTGGATGGTGTAGTATTTGGACTGTGCGTCCTGGACAGGTTGCTTTAGTTGGTAACTTAAAATGTGCTACTAATGAGGAATGCAAGTTTGTGTGTTTGAGGATGTTTAAAAAAAAAAGTATCAACTGATTCAAGTTGTAGCAATTACAGATTTCTCCAGCATTTGTGTATTATTGGAAGCATGTTAAAAATTCAAGAACACCTTCATTATTAAAGATGTCTTTTTTCCAGACCATTGTGAGAAGAGCCTCTTTCAACAATGAACTAGCACATTTGCAGTATTTAAAACTCACAAATGCAAAATAAGATCAAGAAAACAAGGAAATATTTCACTTCCCTGATACAGTCAGACAAACAAAAATGAACAAAATCCTGGGTAAATTACTTGCCTCCAGAGCTGGATAAATCAAAACGCTCCACGAAATCTGATGGGGCTTGGTTGAGGTTTTTTGTGGTAGGTTTTTTTTTAACTTTTATTTTGTGCTATTTATTCCCCTGTTAGACTTTTGTAGCAAAAAAATCATGAGTTATGAATAGATGGAAGAGAGCTCTATATTAAATTATACAAAGGACAGTGTGTATTCTGAAGTTGCAGAGGTTTTGATTGGAAGGCAAGAGCATCCTCTTAAATATCGTAAAAATTCCAGTTAGTTGTCTTTGCATAATTTCTGCTGTAGTTCCCTCTGTGTTTCCCGGAGCAACTCTGTGGAATGTATGCCAGTGTGTTCTGGAACACAGCTTTCTTGATTACATTAATGCTTGATGTTATCTTTCTGAATTATGGATATTAATGACTTATTGATATACAGTGAGAGCTACTTGTAGTTGATGAGTAACCTTGTGGTGTGTTTCATTAAGGCATAGACGTCTGCATATGATACTGTATTCCTGAAACTTGCAATAGTTTACTCTGACTTAGTGTACTCTGAGATTTGGATTCTTGATTTCCGTTGCTGGCATCTATCCTTTGTTTCTGCTTTGTTACCAGGGGACTAGAAGGTGACTAATAAGACATCAATTTTTGAAAGGGTGTCAATGGGACATCAAAGAACTGCAGACCCCTATGCCTGATGAATGAGCTGCAGATGAACAGAAACTAGAACAGGGGATACAATTGTTGAGCATGCAGATACCTAAGATTTCTTAGTATATTTTTAATGGTCACAATGCACAAAGCTATAGAAGATCCCCGAAAGAGTCAACAAGCATGTGAATAAGGAACATATAGACAAGATTTATCAGAAAATGTTTGGCAAGGTTCATCACTAATAGCTGCTGAACGAAGCAGTCATGGGATGGAGGACTGCGTCTCTGTTTGTCTGGAGAAATTGGTTAGAAGGCAGGAAATTGAAAGTATGAGTAAATGGTGCTGGAGGCCACAGAGGACATGTGCTGGGGATCTATGCTCTAAATTATACAAATAAATTATTTAGAGTTGGAAAATGGATGAATAGTGGGATGTTCAACTTTGCTGCCAAAATGGAGATTTGGAATAGAAAACTGAGGCTAGATCAGAGAATTGCAGAAAAATCCTATGGGACTGAGTGACTATTTCCCCTTTTCTTTCTCAGCTAAATGGTGCATATTGGGGCTGGAGGGTGAGAAATTTCAATTTCACATTTAATATGGAAAGGTGTGAGATGACTTACTACCACTTGAGAATGAGAGCTTGTGTGTTTAATAGCTCCTTGGAAATGTCACTGTAGTGCTCAATAGCAGACAAAAATATTCAGTATTTTAGGAAAGGAGAACAAAACAGGGAAGGTTCTTATGGTAGTGTGTGTAGCTAAGATGCCTCTGTATCTTGCACACTTCATGTGGTTGTGGTTTCTCAGCTTCAAAAAGTGTACAGTAAAACTTGCAGAGGTGCATGGATAAGCTGATGAAGATTATTAAATGGATGTCTGGAAAGGTGAAACTGGAAGAAAAGAACTGCTTTCTGCTGGCTGGTGTGCAGTCCTGGTTGTTTACAGATGATCTGGGATGTTCTAGTTTTCTGAACACCACAGGAGCAGTCAAACCCATGACTACCAGTCTCTCTTGAAACCATGAGGACACATAAGGTAAAAAAACACTGATTCACCACCCTGGGGGAAAAAAACATTTGGCTTTCTTTTATAAATTTGAGCAGTCAGTTCACTGCTGTAAGCTCCCCTTTAACTCTACTGTTCCAGTTCTCACCAGTCTGAAGTGTTTTCCCCTTAATTCCATTGGGTGTCCTAGACTTAAATATTTCATGCCAACAAGAAAGAAGCTGCTTCCCATTTTGCATACATTTCACAAACACTTTTGTTTTAGTAATGGATTTGTTACCAGATTCATCAGTAAAAGAAAATCCAGCTCTTCTGTGTGTGCTAGGAACATGTTCCAAACAGCCTTTTTCAGTGATAGTGTTCGGAAATGCCTGACAGAGGCATAGACTGATGCCTGAAATAATATCTCTTTAGGTAGAGGTTTGTAGCTCCCAGAAGAATAAAATCTGAGTTTTCTAAGTTTCTTCAAAAATCTGAATATCTGTACAAGGAAAAGATCATTCTTTAATTTAACCTCCAAAAAGTGTTCTTTGCAGACAGTAGGAGAGTGGTTATTAATTTTTAAGCTGCCAATTGAGCAGTAATCTTGTCTAGCAAGTCCTTGGTTAATTTTAAAATAGAATTTGAAGGTGGTTTATATAAATCTCTTAAAATCATACCCTTAACGACAATAGATTCCTTTGAAAGCAAAATCTATTTGCTGTCTGTTATGCACATTTCTGATGAATGGCAAGAACAGAATAGGTTTCTTGTTTCTAGGCACAACCAGTAAATACTGCAATTTGCCAGTAAATCGTTTCTTTTGCTTATTTCCCAGGACTCTTATTTTCTCTTTGCTAGGTGTCTGCCCTTTTTTGAGGAGTGGAAAGGGGCTTTTGAAACAATCTGTTTGAATGATTGTTTCTAACATGCTGCTGTAGTGATAGAACTCAGTTACAAAAGTCTCTCTTTCAATCACTGTAACCTTTTACTGTAATAATTACAATTTTGTCAAAAGATGGCATTATCACTCTATAAAAACCGGATTTCCTAGTGACTGTGGAGGATCAGATCCCATAAACGTGTTTTAAAGTCAGTAAAAGCATCTAGATAACGGTGTACCTACAAAACCAGTATCCCTTAAGACACACCCTGCTTTTTGCCATTCTGGCTCTCTTGGAGCAGAGTTCAGATTCATCTTTTTGTAGAATTACCAAGCTGTACATGCAACAGTATCTTGCTGGCTGTTGTATATGGTGGATCCCATAATACAAATTTCTGAGACTGGTATTCAATGGACCTGTCCCCTGTGAACGATTTTTGCCTTCAAAAGCAACATCAGTCATCTGGCATTATTAGTGTAAGTAAAAAGTCCATCACTGAAGAAGTGTGTTCTCAGGTGGACAAATTGAAGATCTTTAGATGATATGCCATCGAGCTCCAAGCGCTTCCTTTGGCAAACTGCTATCAGGAATGGAAGTTTCAGCTGTGGAAATCTACCCCTCGCCTTTTTCACAATTACTGATTCAGTGGCTGGATCAGCTTGTTATTTTCACTCTACTTGGGCTTAAGATGCCTGTTCTGGGTACTTTAAGGGTTGGCATGTTGGGTTTTTTTCACAAGTATTTTTGCCATCTTTCTATTTTCATTAGTGCTCATGTTCCAGTCAGTATCTGAAGCTTCTCTCTCAAAGACAGGTTGTTGTTTCGTGGTGTTTGTTTTTAAATAGAAGTCTATCTATACCTGCAGCTGTTCTTCAGCCATTTCCAACTTTCACTACACAAATGCTGTCTGGCATAACCATGGAAGATAATCTTGTTTTTCAGATCAGGAGTTCACATTGCTTGTACTTCCTGAGCCAAAGTGACATTCTCTGTTAAGTTTTTAGCTGGTAGAGACGTCTATCTTCTCCTGTCTCTCAAAAGCTGCTGCATGCACAACTGCTCCCAATAGTATAGATGTATCTATAGTATATCATGCTACCAGTTCTGGCAGTAACAGAAATCTCCATGTTGTTGTGAGATCTCTTGGCATATCATCCTTATAAAATGTAGTAATGTATGCAAGAGCTGTGGGGCTTCTCACTTGCATGTAGTGTGCAGTTATTTGCTAACATGATATCGTGAAGTCTGTTCACTCTCTGGTAGAGGAAAGAGCTGTGTGCCAGAGTAATGCTCAGTGTTCATTTAGAGAAAGAAAAAAAAAAATTAGTTGACTAATTAGTGTAATAAAGTCGAAAGATTCTTGGTGAGTTTAAATACCAAATTTTTCATACGCTATGTGGGGTAGACAGAGGGGACAGGATGCATTTGTTTTTATCAAAGTAGCTTAGTCTTCTCAAAGTATGATGTGCTATCTCAGAACCTTTGATGATGCAGTTAACTGTGTCTTAGTCTTTTGTGTTCGACAGTTTCTGGTCTCAGTAGTGTATTCTTAGATTACTTCTGCATTAATTCATGAATCTGGTGAAATCGACTCCTTTGCAGTTTCTGTCTTAATGAAATATTATCTTAGGATAAATTTTATGTTATGGTTATAGAAACAGCTTATGTTGTGATGTGTTCTGGGTTTAGCCCTTGAACTTCCATAATTTTCTTGGATTTCCTTAGAGCTAAATAGACTGTAAAAAAAATCTGTACCTTCCCCGAGAAGCACGGCAAATTGGGACAGTGGAATATTCACAATTAACATTCTGCCCTGAGGAAACAAGTTGTTATTCTTTTGTACTTAGCTAGTTTTGATCTATGCTGGTATTTACGTACACTTTGAGATTTTTTTTTTATAAAGCTAAAATGTCAATGGTCATTTGATTCTCCATGAAACACTTGATACATCCATTTAGGTATGGATGTGACACTTGAGGACATGGTTTAGTGATGGACTTGGCAGTGTTAGGTTTGCAGTTGGACCTGATGATCTTAAAGGTCTCTTTCAGCCTTAATAATGCTATGATTCTATATATTTGAATTCAAAAGTCTCAGAAGCCCAGCTTCCCTTCTGTGGAAGCAGGTTAGTTGGATCTACCATGTCATGGTCACATTGCTTATACATCCATTTGTGTCAAACTCTTATAGAGCTTACTGGTCATCAACCCTTTAATTTCATCCTTTTAGTGCCTTCTGAAACTGTGTTGTCCCAGTAGAGTTTTTAGAATGTAAATGTTGCATTTTTAGGATGCAAGCTGTGAGTTAGAGCAGGACACTTCATGGAGGCTTTGACTGTCCAACTCCAAGTGGATAAAACCTTAAGTAATGCAGTCTGATTGCATAACTGATCCTGCTTTGAGCAGGAGGTTGAACTGGAGAAATCCTGAGGTCCCTTCATTCCTGCACGATGTTGTGATTCTCGATTCTATGATTTTAAGTTAATGAACAATTTCATATTAAAAAATTTTGTAGTTTGATTCAGGATAGCATTAGTATGAGGGACTTCTATGCTCCCTATGATCAGGCTTTCACTGCGTTTGTCATGCTGTAGGTTTCTTACCTATCAAGAGAGGATCACTTTACCCAAGTCATCTTAAGGTTCTAATAGCTATTAATTGGTCAATTTGATAAATGCTTTGTAAACACTAAGGAATTTGTGAATGCTAATGAAATGGCTTTTCTCTCCTCTTTTAGTATATTTGCATCCTCTTTTTCTTGCATTACAGGTTCATGACACTAAAAGAAATGACACAGTATTACTGCCTGTTCAGGTGTCAGAATCTTTTAGTGCAAATACCAAATGCAATGTGTGAGCTGACTTTGAATGACAAGCAGATGGAGTGGGACCTCTGACATCTTGAAAGGACATCTGTGCCTATGTTGATGTCAGTTTAACACAGGAGCACTTCCCAGCTTCTGGGCCTGCACAGATACTTCTGCTGTGGTTCAAATCTATGTCTGAGCATGAGTTAACTGAGCCATGGGAAATTTGAAGGGGCTTGAGGTTCAAAGGAGTTACAGCCATGTAGGTTGAACAGGGATGTTGATGGTTGTAGGGAGATGGGGACTTTGTTTTGCATGTCTCGGCAGGAAGTTTAGATGCAGTTTGAAAGATTTGGTATTACCAGATGCTGACTTCCACTAAACCCTGAACTCAGTGAAAGAGAGTAGCTTCTACATGAGGTAGTGCTGGTAAGGCAACTTGCTGTACCTTGCTCTTTACCAGCATCTGCTTGTTCCTCCTGTTTTTCTATTAAAAACTGATTAAAATAAGAAAATTAGTCTTGTAAATTGTACTGAAAATTTTCCTTGCCCTGATACGATCAGTTTCTTAAAGAGAGGTAACATTGGTCTGTTAGTTACATTAGCATAGTTTCTCCTCTTAAAGAGCACTTCTCAAATTTGTGGAGATCATGGTTTAAGTCCTATGCATTTTCTTGGAGTTTTTGTTTATAGCAACAATATTTTAATACCATTTTTAAGACACAGTATAAAAATATGTATAACATTGTGGATACAGCTGTGTGGCTGTTCTTTTAGAACAGGTTTGTTCCTAACTGTTCTTGTGTCTGGGGCAGTGCCCTTTAGAATCTGATTTCTTCTTATACTTCGTTCTGTTTAGGCAACTAATAATACTTGATTTTAAACTGTATTAGCTTTGCAATTTTGTTGCTGTTGAATTTCTGCTGTATGCAGACAAGCAAGGAATTTAAAGTTTTTAGCAAATCCATAAAGATAGTGTTTGGTGGCTGAGGTGCACAACTAATACTTGTGGGTCAGCAAGACCTTTTGTTTTTTGATGTAGTTTGCTACAGTAGATGGTGGAAATGTCTATTAAAGAGTTGAAAATGTTTTGTGGAGTGAATATTAATATTTTTATACTGCTTTGTTCATTATAATTTCTAAAGAGCAAAGCTTTTGGCATTCTTCTGATAGAGGCTGTATGACAGCATATCTTTGTCAAGTAGGTGTTGCTAATAAAAAATTTATTATGCCTTTTGCAAAATTGTTTAGTCATACTTGGATGCACCAGTGTAAATAAATCCCTTTTATGCTTCAGATAATGGTAGATTTTATTTTTTTTCTTTTGGGTAGTGTCTTAGACATTAGTCAGTATTTTTCATCAATTCCTTCTGTTTAAATGCATTCCATATGCTTAAATTCTTAAATGTCTGTGCATATATTTAAGGAAAAGAACGAACAAGAAAATGACCTAATGCAGAGCATTAGGCTCTATAGCTCAAGTCAAATAGACTTGGAGTTGTTTCCAAATTTATTTGTGCTGTATAATCTGATTTCTGAAAGATGTATGGTGGCAAAATGATTATCGGTATGCTGGGATGTCTGTGAAAGATGAAGTCTCAAATAAGGAGTAAAATATTGTATTCGTACAAAGTAGTTTTATAATGTAACTGAATTCTATTTTTTCCATCTCTTAGATGATGAAGCATGCCTGGGACAGTTATAGGCAATATGGATGGGGACATAATGAGCTCAAACCAATTGCCCGGAAAGGACATTCCACCAACATATTTGGTAGGCTATATTTTCTGTTGTGGTTTTTTAATATATATGTTTCTGTCCATTCTATCTTCTTTGAAAGTCTACCCAAACTTCTTCGAAAATTGTGTTTTACTACGTCTTTTGAAGTGTGGATGGCAGAAGTGTATCGAAGTGTATAGATCTCTAAGCTGGACAGATATGAATTTGATGGATGAACCACTCGCTGGATGAGGAATTGGCTGGATGGCCGCACTCAGAGAGTTGTGGTCAATGGCTCGATGTCCAAGTGGACATCGGTGATGAGTGGCATCCCTCAGGGGTTGGTACCGGGACCAGCACTGTTTAACATCTTTGTCGGCCACATGGACAGTGGGATCGAGTGCACTCTCAGCAAGTTGCCAACGACACCAAGCTGTGTGGTGCGGTTGACACGCTGGAGGGAAAGGATGCCATCCAGAGGGACCTTGGCAGGCTAGGGAGGTGGACCAGTGCAAACTGCGTGAAGTTCAAAAAGGCCAAGTGCAAGGTCCTGCATGTGGGTTGGTGCAATCCCAAGCACAACTACAGGCTGGGAGGAGAATGGATTGAGAGCAGCCCTGAGGAGGAGGACTTGGAGGTGCTGGTTGATGAAAAACTCAACATGAGCCAACAGCATGCACTGGCAGCCCAGAAAGCCAACCGTGTCCTGGGCTGCATCAGAAATAGTGTGGCCACAAAAACAGTGTGGCCAGCAGGTTGAGGGAGTGGATTCCCCCCTCTACTCTGCTCTGGTGAGACCCCACCTCACTGTACTGAGTCCAACTCTGGGGTCCTCAGTACAAGACAGACATGGAGCTGCTGGAGCAAGTCCAAAGGAGGGCCACAAAGCTGATCAGAGGGCTGGAGCACCTCTCCTACAAGGACAGGCTGAGGGAGCTGGGGTTGTTCAGCCTGGAGAAGAGAAGGCTCCAGGGAGACCTAATTATGGCCTTCCAATACCTAAAGGGGAGCTACAGGAAAGCTGGCAAGGGGCTGCTTATTACGCAGTATAGTGACAGGACAAGGGATAATGGGTTTCAGCTAAAAGAGGGAAGATTTAAATTGGATGTTAGGAAGAAATTCTTTCCTGTGAGGGTGGTGAGGCCCTGGCACAGGTTGCCCAGAGAAGCTGTGGCTGCCCCCTCCCTGGCAGTGTTCAAGACCAGGTTGGATGAGGCTTTGGGCACTCTGCTCTAGTGGAGGGTGTCCCTGCCCATGGCAGGGGGGTTGGAACTAGATGATTCTTGTGGTCCCTTCCAACCCAAACCATTCTATGGTTCTTTCAATGGTACCTGAATGAATTATTTTACTAACTTGTCTTTTGGGGGAGTAATATGTTGTTGTTGTGAAAGCTAAGCTGTGTCTGTGTGCACTGTGTTAATTTGTGTATACATATATGTATAAATAAAAGTTAAAATGCATGGATGATATTTTGGGATGCAATAAATATGTAGATCTTTGTGTTTAATCCCATGAGCATGTGATACAAGACAAAATGCACATGCAAGATGCCAAAAACCTGCTGGTACCTAGATGCAACTTCAAGTAGCTTCTAAAAAAAATCTAGATAAAGTGAAAGTGACGTTGTTATTTGGTATGTCACCTGTGGATGCTGAACCTGTAGACTGGAGTGAAAGAAAAACCACTCAAAATACAGGCGTTTGAGAGTAGGGGCAGTTTTGAAGAAATTCAAGGGATGGAGTGAGAATATTTGAGCAATGAAGTGTGAATGTGAGTGTTACAAATGGCATTTAGAATAGTATGAAAGACGAGGAAGATAAAGATCAAGAAACTGAATAGCCTTGTGTTGCTTATGTGTGGTCAGACCAAATGCTTTTCTTTCTTAAATATGTGATCTGCAGCATTACTGCTTTTTTGGTGTAAATGCACTGGAACAGAGCAAGTAGAATCGTGATTGGAAAGTGACAAGCATTTTATTGGTACTCAAAACAGGAAAGAAGCTATTTTTTGTCCCCAGTTCTATAGAACTGATGGTTCAAAAAACCTGATTGTAACTGTTGAGGACCGAACCTTCGAAGTTCTCTAGGTTCATACTCTGGTGTAGCAAAACACATAACCTTGATGTTAGTGATTAAGGTTAAGCTTGGATCGGTCTAGAACGCATGGCACCAAAGATGATTGAGCCATGAAGTTGATGCATTTGTTTTGAAATGCACACAGGAGAGCTGTGCCAAGACTGGGTAGGGTGTTTTCAGTTCTCTTCCAGGTTTCATACTGTGTTCATCCACTCTCTGGTATCTGAGGAAGGTACAAATTTATCATAACTGCTTTTTATATCAAGAATGTGTGCAAATATACTGTGTATACTTCAAGTATGTTACTGTTGGTTATAATAGCTTGCTTGAAATCAAGATTTTGTTGGCTTTTATTGTAAGGCAATTGCTAATGACTTTGTGTGAAGTTGGTTCTCATTGTAATTGGTATTTGTTTTATCTTGTTTTAAACCTCAAATTTGTTTCTTGTGGATGATAGAAATACAGATTAGGATTGTGTGAGTGTTTTGGTTTTCTGTGTTTAATTCTGTTTATTCTGAACCCAGAATAAATTATTTTTATTTGAATCAAACTTGGTTAGCTTTTGGTTATTTTTTTTGGTAGGGAAAAAGTAAACTCTCAGAGCAAACTCATTCCAAAAGAAGAGTGGAAAGGTTTGTTTCAGAAGTATTGTAATGCTTAAAGACATTTTTCTTTTTTTTTTTTTTTACTCTGCCACCTCCCTCAGTCTCCTTAAATTTTATCTTGAAACTATTCTTATATTTTACCAAATAAACAAATTTTCTTTATATCAAAACAGTTTTTCATCAAATTTATTTGCATGATGAACTTCAACATTAAATAAGTGCTGGGCATGGAGAAGGGAGGAGAACTTGAACTAGGCACACTGCTCTTTCCCCTGCTCCCAGCAGTGTAAGGAGAGTCTGCTTTTAAGCATTGCAGAAAAGGTAACTCAAAACAAAAAAAAAACCCTCCCCCAAAACCCTGTAGTGTGTCGAAGCCTGTTTAAATCCATAGAGAATAATTTCAGCTGATGCACTAGCCTTGCCTGCAGTAAGGACTGTTCACCTTTACTGCAAGCACACCCCTTACAGCCTGGCATTGATTGCTTTTGGCTATGCACTGGAACCTGGCTTCTTACACTTTAGTATGGTGCGAAAGCTGATACTGCTTTACTACTTTATATTCCTTTTAAACAAAATGACTGGGTCGGGGGAGTTGTCTGAGGAGGGTAAGATGAGCAAGTCGGTGTGCTCAGGAGAGAAAAACATCTGCTCTGGACGTGGAGTTTGGAGAGTGAAATGGAAGAGTCTAAGATGCAGCCAGCACTGAGCATAGCGCAAGGGGAGAGTGTGAGGCTGGAGGGAAGACCAGAGCAACAGGCTTCTGCTGTGAGAGACAGAAGGACATTTCTTAGGTTCTCAGAAAGTATTGCATAATATTGTTAGATCATTTCTCTTTGCTACCTTGTATGTTGGCGCTGCTTTCATTTCTACTAGAAAAATCTCTTCTGAAGATTTTATTTTTATTTTTTTTCAGCTGATGAGGTTGTGTCTGATGGTGGAAGTCTTTAATGTTCACCTCTATGATCATGTAGTCTTTGTTGAATTTGCATGCAATTCTGTTGTTTAATTTGCCAAGTATAATTTTAGATTAACCTTGGTTTGTAACCCAGACTCTTTGAAGTGAGGTTTTTTCTTTATATGGCAGGAAAATTTTCTTCTAAGGTTTGTTTTTAATGCAACTGACACAATATTTTGAAACAATTTTGAATTACAATTTTAGTCTTTTTTTCTTTCCGTTCCTCCTCTGCTTACTTCTAACACATTTCCTAATGAGTCTGGATGACTTCTACTTTTTTCTTCTTGGAATGCTTATTCTTTGGAGTTTTGGCAATGCTGTCTGAAAGAAATTGCAGGCTTCCTTCACATTCAAGTTTCTGATCCTCTTCCTCTGGCTAACTCTAGCAGCTGATTCCCTGTTTGTCCTTTTAAAAATCAAGATGCTATCTTGTGCCATTTATTTTTTAGCCAAAGCATGTTATGCTTGCTCTGTTCAAGGCTATTTCATGTGAAAAGCTTTTCTGAAATATGTAGTCTTCAGTATATCCCAAGTCTAAAATAGAACTGGCTATTGTTGATTTCGTGGGTGGTTGATAGGGGAGGATGGGGAAGGTTGGTCCTTGTACCAAGGACTGTCTAGGCTGTATCGTTATTGCTAGTACTTTACCAGTCTGTATTACCCATAATGTCACCATTCCCAGTGGTATTTGCCTTTATAGAAGCACTACCTAATTCTTCAAGTCTGATGCTATTTTTAATAAAAAGCTGCTCAGAAAAACCTGGTTTTATTATTCATCTCAAAGATGATGTGACCCAAACTATTTTCTGCCATTACTGCAGTCTATTATTTCCATTTCAATTCATAGCGTACCTGTGAGATTCAGCAAGGAGATGATATCTCGCTGGTTGACACTGCAACCTTTTCCACGAATCTTTGGGAAATCAGGTTTACTGATAACTCTCAAGTGAGGTAAACATGATTCAATTTAGAAGCCATTAATCTTCCCTCTTGGACTCCCCTTTCCCTCTGAAGCAGCATATATCTATGCCTAGAGGAACATCAGTGTTCCTAACGTTGCAAGATCTAGCAGGGTTCAGACTGGGATTGGAGAAGATGGGAGGAGGTAGCCTGCTCTGCTCTCATAAATCTTATTTTTAAGTCATAAAAAAAAAAATAAGGAAAGGTGATAAACTTTAAAGCAAGATGCTCTGTGTCTCATTGAATCGTGCCAGCCAGAATGTTTGTGGGCTACCCCAATTATTAGTTTGACTTTTATAACAAAAGCTGGTGGGGTTGCTTTAATTGACCTGCAACTAGAAACTCTCGCCAGTCTTTTTTGAGAATGTCTGACCTGGTGACTGTAAATCGCAAAGCAGATCCTGCTAAAAGTGTTGCTTATCAAACAGTGTAGTCAGTTAGTTAAAATCCTGAGTAGTACCTCTTCAACAGCTGGGTCACAGCATTAGTAGTATGGTCCTGGGAATTGGGGGGCTTTTAAAGGTGTTTACACTTAGATGACATATGAAATGAGTCTTTATAGGTTCTGTGTTGGTGAAACAGGGTGATAACTTGCTCCTGATTTTGTGACAGTTGCCTGGTTTTGAAAGGACTGATAATCTCAAGACTTGTTACTGCTCCCTACATTGTAAGATAAAGTGTAAAAAGCAAGGAGAAAACATAGCAGAGAGTCTCTTTCCAGTTTAAATTTTTATTTGCAGCTCGGCTGGTGGTTGTAGCAGCTAAGCTAAAAAAAAAAAAATAAAAAAATAAAAATTCACTTTTTTGTGGGGCTGCTTAAATTGCTGGGAAAATTTGATGACGGCCGCAGGGTGTTATTGCAGAAGTGGGGTTGTATGGGATCCAGTTCAAGTTCTCATTAGAACACAAAGGGTGAAGAGAAAAGGCTGGTGGAAAATGATACATCTAAGATAATGAGCAAGCACGACACACACTGAGGTTACTTCAGAAGGTTTTCTGGGTTTAGCGAATACCAGAGTCTGTGTTAGATTCTCTTGCTGTAACGAAATCTGATTGAATTTGCTTTTGATGATGAGAGTAACCATCTGAAACCTGCTGTTTAAGGATGATTTAGCCCTACATTTGCTTGCTGACCCATAGGTGAACATCTTACAGAAACACCATTAAAATTGCTAAGTCCAGATATGCTTCTGAGTTTTAAACTTATGTGTATTGTGGCATCTTTCACTTCAATATCTTATGAACTGATTACCACAGCACAAGCTTTGAGGACGCTTTATTGTGAGTTAAATTGAGCAGTTCGTATTAGTGGGTGTGTATCAGTCTTCGATGTTTATTTCTTTAGAACAATGTTTATTTCAGAACCTGAGTGACTTTAAGAAAAAAGCTGAAGGAAAAAAAAAAACCTAAACACAATCTTGAGCAACTCAGATTGGGCAACATCATCCTCTGCAAAACTAGAAATCATGGGTGGTCATCTTACCTGATGCTTTCTGAAATCAGAGTTCTGAAATTTGTGGTGGGTTTTTTTGGTAATGCCAACTATCTAAGAATAAAGCGAAGATGTGCAGTTTGTCAGGTAATAAGGATATGACAAAGTAATGGTACAAACTCTTCCTGAACTATACATTTCCCATGTTACTAGCAGTGCATTTCTAAACCTTGCATTTGGACATATTCTGCCTAGAGATGGGCTGCATTATGTGAAGATGATCTGGTAATGTGTATGTACATAGAGATAGATGTCGTCTCGATTTGTTTTTAAAGGTGTGAAAAGATCTTTCCTAAGGCATAATAATGTGGGGTTTTTAAGTTGTAGATGCTTGCATACAGACATGCCCATTTTCACTCACAAAGACTTAATGAGACCATTACTTTGTATTTTGTCACACTAAAGCTGTCTCCTGCATCTGTAGTGTTTTCATGCACCTCTCATTCTCATATCTCATGTGCCATGCAAATGGTCAATGTAATCTGTGATGTCTGCATGCTCTGTCTTGCGATGTTGTATTCTGGGAGAAAGGGAAAGTTGTCAATGAAGTCACATTGTGGTTGCATTTATTACGTGGTTGCATTTATTACCTGGTAGAGCCTCAAGGCTGCAATGCAGTGCCATATCTCTTCCCTAACGCGTGACCAAATACAGCTGTTATATCTTTTATGTGGGATTTTTGTCTGGCGTGTTCATTGTCATATAACAATGTACTGCTACTTCATACATAGGGAAAAAATGAAGTTTTGAGGTTGGTTAACAATCAAGATGTGTCCAAGGGAACAACTCAAGGGTTCAGTTGGGGTGGCTAGTGAGCTGAATTTTACTCTTTTTTTTTTTTTTTTCTTTCCCAACTTGCCAGTGGTCTACTTCTGGTTTCTACCACCTTGTTGACCGTGTCCTGTTGCCTGGCTTGCCATCCAGCTTGCCTCAGCCTTTTGCTACCAGCACCACTGATAAACCCCTGTGCCCGGGGAGAAAAGTTGCTGAGCCAGCTGCCAACTGCCCACTGCCGCAGCAGCGTGGGAAGCTCTTGCTGCAGATCTCTGTGTTGCTAAGCAATGGAGATTTGACGGTGCATTTCTGCGCCGTGCCGGAGAGCAGGAGCAGTGATGCTCCCAAGCCCCACGGAGAAAATGCATTTGTCAGACTGCAAAGGCATGAGGCTGTTGCAAAAAGAAGCTGAGTCAGGCAAAGGAGTCTGTTTTTCCAATACCTTTGACAAGTACAGTATAGCTTGGGAGAGTAATGTGATTTCTTTGTCTGGTTTGTGGTCTGCAAAACAGGAGGTGGAATATTTCTTGTAAGCACTGCAAGAAAATACTTTAACAGTTTGTTTGTGGGTTTTCTTAAATTACCCTGGGAAATATTCCTTAGTTTGTTAGACACTTGTCATCTGTCATTGTAACAGTTATTGGGCTGCCTGAGCTGCTCCGACACTGTCATCTGCTGTCACCTGATCAGTTGTCACTTACTTTTGAAGCTCACATAATTGAGTGTCAGTGGTGTTAGATTTTGCAGGCCTTTTGTTTTTCCGTTGGTTCTTTTTAGCTGCCAAATAAACTGTTTATAAACATGGAGACAAACACTTCTACTGGGAAGAAACTAGATGATATACCCTAAAGTAAAGACTGAGGGATGACCTTTTGAAAAAACTTCTGGTGTTTTCTCATTGTAAAATACTACTGTAGCGGTAGACAGGAGAAACAACTTCTGCTCAACATCCTTTTCTGTGTGTGTTTTCAGCCTCTGAATCTGTGTGGAGGATAAATGAGAGTAAAAAAAAGAGTATGAGGTATATATGTAAATAAACATGTTCTTGACTTCTTGTGTTGATGGGAAAAAAAAAGCCTTACTTAGTGAGCAGTAGTTTGTCTTAACCATACGTGCACAAATAATTGACCCATCATTGCCTTTTCCTGTGGGGAATGAAAGGGGAAAGAAAATCCATTCATGCTAACCAGTAAAGAGAGGTAATTTTGTGGTGCAAATTTCAGCCCAATCTCTGTATATCAGGTTCTAGTAAATTTTAAAGTGAATTAAACTGGCCATAGGACAGGCCGATGCAGCTGTGTCCTCTGCAGAATCGGTAATGAGTGACTTCACTGAGATAATGTTGAGTATTACATGTACATTGAATGTATTATTTTTTTGACCAATAACACAAACTTTGGAAAGATACAGTTTTAAGAAATAACAAAACTCTCAACAGTTGCTGGCCAAATTTGGAAATAGAATGATATTCTGATAACACAAGAAAAGTTCCTTGAGGTTGGAAGAAAGATCAAACATGATCATTACTCATTCTCTAAAAACTGTTCACAGCAGGTACCTAGGGAAGAACCGTGAGAGCAGGAAAAGCCTGAAGTGAGCAAGCATTTCTCAGAGTACTATCCAGACTTACAAAAGTTTGTGCCGTGTCAGTGCTTCTGTGGGCAGAGGCACCAAGTTTTATTTAATCACTTTTCATTTACTTTTCTGTTTTGTCCAGTCTGCTTTTGAGTCCGTGCAAACTTAAGAACACCCACCACATCCCATTACAAGCAGTTCCATCATTTGGTTCCATATTGTGTAGAAAACTTTTTTAGTTTTGAAGTCTGCTCACTGTCCTTGGTGACTAGTTTTGGTATTGGAAAAAACCAACTCATTATTTGTCTCTTCCTTGCCATTCGCGAGCTTGTAGAACTGCATATACCCGCACTTGTATGCCTGTCTTACCCGGAGAGTCTTGGTCTGTTAAGTCTTTCTCATACATATGTTTTTTCATGCCCTATGCATTGTTATCCCCTTTCTTTGTATCTTTTCAAGTTGTTTTTTTCTTCCTTTGAGAATAAGACTAAAATTTGTTCTGGATTCTGTTTTGTTTCCTGTTCCTTTCCTAATAATTGTATTTTGCCTCTTTTAGGCTCCTTATGGAGTCTGGAAGCTCATTACTGGGTGACTTTTCTGCAGTAGCATTCCTTTTCAAAATCCTCATCCACTGTATATGGTATTTCCAAACCATTTATAAATATGATGATTTATAAAATACTTCCAAATGATTTCGTAAATAAGCATGTGCCCAAGCATTCATCTGTGTAGCATCCCACTGGTGGTTTCCCCTCACAATGATAATTGGTTGCTTATACTTATCCTGTTTCCTGTCTTTTAAACAATCACTCATCTGCATGAGAACAATTTTCTCTTATCCCGTGACAGGTTACTTTTCTTAAGAGCCTTTGTTATATTCTCACGTACCTTCTGCGTATATTCTCTGTCCGTATGCAGGTTCACTTCTTAAAAAGACTGTAACACTGATGCTAAGCTAAGACATCCCTTTACAAAATTTCTGACTTTTCCTCAGTTAATCTAATTTAAAGCCATCCTCTGATTGATGCTGCTAATTTGGCAAATAGGGTTTTGTAAACACTGTTTTGCTTCGCCGCGATAGATGTGTTTATTCAGAATACAGTTGTTCTCTAAAACTTGCAAATGTATGCAGGCAGGATGCAATCTGGCTGTGCCTTGCCTCTTAACTGTTTTATAGTACTGGTGCCGTAGATAAAGACAACTGTGGTCAGCTAAGAATATTTTTTGAATGTTACTGCTGTTTCATCAAACTGTCACAAGTGTGCCTATGTGTATCGGGGAAAATTCAGCATGAGCAGCTGTTGTCTTCTGTTCTTTTTAGCAATACAGTATTCCCACTGAATTCTTCTCATCCAGTTTGTATTAGCTCACGTACAACACTTAGGTCAGTTGTTCTCAGTGGCTTTTTTACATGTTTCTGAACTGGTGATGTTAAATCCTGTGGCATTATTCAGAAGATAGAAAATTCTGCCTTAAAAGAAAAATATAATGAGATGCACAGATGCAGAGTGGAATTAGATAAACACACCTCATTTCTGTAACCTGCCTTATAGAATAGTGGGGTAAACATCTACATCAAATGGTAATGAAGAAATTAAGTCATATTAGAGTTCAGGGCTCAAACTCAAATTGGGAATTTTTATTCTCTCTAATAGCATCCTCACCTGGTTTTCTCATATAAACCAGATCGCTTGGTCTGAGTTAAAAGTATTTGTTTCCCATTGGGAATGTTTGGACTTGTGTTTGTTTTGATTTTGGAATTTAGGTTGTGGGAATGCTATTCCTGAATTTTAACTCGTTTCCTGTCATTTGGAATTAAGAACAGAGGGTGTAATAAGGAAACGAAATCACGGCTATGCAGTCTATTTTGGGCTGCGTTAAAATATTATGTAAACATGCGTGATAACTAAATAAGGATTAGCATGTGGAGCTCTAAAACCTAAATATGGTAAGGACAACTATGTGGGCACGTGCACTAAGTGGGAGGCAGATGCAAGAGCGCTTTGCTGTCATCTGAAGCCAGCAGTTGTAGGAGGCAGCTGTAATTCAGAAACGCTTCAGCCAAGTGAGTGTAGGACTCTGCTTGTGCCTAATACACTAATGTTGTTCACTCAAGTTTTCAACCGTTCTGATGAAGTTTTATGGCTGCTACACTGAAATCGGCTCCTCTTCAGCTGTCTTAAAATTTAGAACATGGTTTGGGTTAAAATGTCTGGAAGTGGCCCAAGCTTTTATCTAAAGATGGAAAAGCTTATGTGACATGATGGCTGTTAGAGGTGTGGGTTTTTTGTGATGCTTTTCCTACTGCCTAGCTGGCAAAGTAGTTTAGCTTACAATTATCTGTAAGAAATTGTATCTTTACTGTCTTGGAAGATCAATACTTAGATTGCTTCATACATAAGATTTCTGCACTCAGATCATACAGCTATACTCAAGTCCAGATAACATCTTGCTCTCTTATTTACTGTCAAATATTAATCTTGCTTTGCTTGCTGCTGGGTTTAACGAACTGCTGCCTGTATTTAGGTTCTGCATACTTCTGAGCCATCATTTCACAGCTACTCCTCCGTTCAGTCTTCTACTTCCTTATTTCTCAAAATGTAGTTGCTCCAGATCTGTATTTTTGGTTAGCTTTGATTGACTGCTTTGTGGGTATAGCTGATTGCCATCACCATTCACTTCTTGTCTGTTATTTTTGCCTCCCTTCTGATACACTTCTGTCCCCTCTGTACTGAATTTAATGCCATCTCCTCTCCCTCATTCCTTTCCTACTCTGAAGCTTATCCTAATCTTTATCTCCTGACATTGTGGCTGTTCAGTTATCACTAGGTCTTAACCTTCCACTAATTCAGATCATAGTTCCAGCATTAATCTTAATTGTGATCCGCACGCAGTCCTCCCATCTGCAGTAATTAACTTCTGTGTTTGTGCTTAAAAACAAAATAACAAAAAAAATGGAGACAATTGGAAAGAAATGTAGAAAATAGAAATGGTCTAGTATTAACATGTTAAGCCCTTTTCAAATTTAGTTTTGAGGATGTTCAGGCTTTGTACTAGAGGGACTCCATTCAACTCTTGCTTATATGAATTTTGAATTAGGCTTAAGGGCTGTGTAGGATTTAGTTGGAGAGCAAAGTGAAGAGCGGCAAAGAGGAAGGTTTACTGTAGGATAAATTCTTAGACCAAGTTTTTAAGTTTGGGTCTTAGGGACATAACTGTTTAAGCACCAGTTTGTTGATTAATAACATCTAACCTGCAGGTCTACTTTTTAATAGATTCAAATACTAGCATACACTTCTGTGCTTCACTCTCATTACTTCCTGATTTAAATAATCAATTGTAATGCTTTCCTTAATTTTATAATGTTATTTAGATGCTAAAATACTTAACAGAATCTTTTGTACCAGACAGTAATCAGCAATTTAACACAGAACTAAGCAATCAACATGCTTAGTTTTTTGTTCTGCTTTTTTAATTAGTTGAAAATGTTAAAGGCAGTTGGTTTCTTCATGGGTACTTAAAGGGTTATTCATTGCTTTTTGTCTGAGCTGAAATCGTATGTTGCAGTTTTGTATGAAATGTATGGTTTCATTGACTAATTTTGAGGCACTTGTTTTCCAAGTGGAATTAAACTCTTGTTCAAAAGTTTAATTCGTTTTCTTAAACATTATCTGGTTCCTTGTGAGTCATTAAGATATTTTATAAGTGGTATGCTTCAGCAGTGGCAGCTTTATTGCCAGAGCCTCGTTAGAGATACAGAAAGCTGGGTTGATAATTGTTTGCTTTTAATTTTCATGTTATATATTCTTCTACCACGTCTGTAATGTCTATCACATTAAGAAATCCTGTTGCTACAGTCTGAAAACTTGAATTCTTTGAATCTTTTTGGGTAGAAATAGCTATACTTTCCCTAGGTCAGTGCAGTCTTGCCCAGTCTGCCTGTTTCAGTCATTCTGAAGCTGGCCAGGCAGGAATATCAATAACAAGAACATTTATTTTTTTAAGAGTGTAATAATTCTGTGTTTAATATCAGGCTGAGTTTATCAAGGAAGCATTTTTGCTCTGTTGCTAGGAATTAAAACACCTGCTTATGTGAAAAATAACTACTCTTTTAGCTTCAAAGTGTGCCAGGGTATACTTCCTTGAGGGAACTTTGCAGCTCTTGTTTCTGGAATCACTGAGATGGAATAGGGAGGATCCGCTCTATGCTCCAGCACACCCCAGTAATGGGGTTGCTCTGGCAATAGGGCTGGACAACTCTGAAGGTCAGGTCACCTACCAGAGTGGACGTTTAACTTAGCAATTAGCTAAATTATCCCCCGAGACTTTGGTCCTCTTGATTCCTTTTGCAAATTGATCCTCCCCCCACCCCCAGGTAACACACCAGTAGTAATAGGTGGTGGGGGGATGGTTGGACTAGATGATCCTTGAGGTCACTTCCAACCTTAATGATTCTATTCTATTCTATTCTAATCAAAGGCATTCTGCACCAGTAGGAATGGGTTCTGCTTCTAGTGAGTGGTGTCTGTCCAGGGCCATGAAAAAAAACCAAACAAACCAAGAACTGGGTATGAGTGGCTGAGACCAGTACTATTTCTGGCACGAGGTCTGTTTGTATCTTATGGTTCTGTGCATCAGTATCATCATCCCGTGAGCTTTGCTGTTTTGACAGTGAAAGCCATTTCCGTCCATGCAGATCTCTAGTCTCACACGTAACCGATTATAGATTCCAGCTTTCTAATGCTTGTAAAGATAAGTTGGCTCTTCAGAGTACAGAATAACTTATTTCCGTAGCAGGGATGTCTTGACACGGATATACTTGCGATTTGTGTGATACAGAGGCAGTTGTCTTCAATAACAGCCCGAATGCTTCTACTGTATCCAGCTGCTTGTTTTTCCTCAAGCAATTTTGCTAATTCTTTTAGCTTTCATCAAAGCATAGCTGCTGGTGGTATCTGTAGGCTGTCCTTATCAAAGAACATGAGTAAGAGTCTCAATTAGATTCCTCTGGGTTTTTTTGCTGGTTTGAGAAATGTTAAAACCCTACCTTGATTGTAAAGGAACTGATGAGCATCCCGCTTCTGGGTCTTTCATCTGCTATCTTTTCTGCTTAATAATAAAATATTTTGCAGTCACTGCATAAGGTAGAAGGGTGAGAATGATTGTGTGCACCTATTAGGCCTGTTGTATATGACCTTCCTTGGAGGCAGTAGTCTCATGGTAACTTTTCCATTAGGCTGGTTTCTTTGACTTTGAGGCAGCCTTGCTCTGACCTAGTGCCCATTTCGATAATGAGAGATCCATTTGATCTGCATTTCCTTCAGGTTTGTTACTCCACTAACTGGTCCCTGAATAGATGCCAAGTGTGTTGTAAGACACTAACACACTTGCAGCACAAGAATGTTAGAGTACATACTGACTGAGGGTGGAAGGGAAAGAAGGAAAACTCTCTCCCCAGTGAGGCAGGGAAGAGAATAGGAAGAGTAAAAGCAAGAAAACCCCTGGGTTGATATAGGGATAGTTTAATAAGTGAAAGAAAAGAGTGAGAGGGGAGAAGTAATGTGAAGACAATCACTCACCACCTCCCACAAGCAGACTGAAGCCCACTTGGTCCCTGAGGAATGGCTACCTGCCAGCCTAACCCCTCCTCACTCAGCTATTATCACTGAGCATGGTGTTATATGGTATGGAATATCCCTTTGGTCAGTTGGGGTCAGCTGTCCTGGCTGTGTCCCCTCCAGCCTCTTGCCCAGCCCTTGTTTATTCACTATGAGGGTGGGTTGGGCGGGGTGTCAAAGAGAGGGGAAAAAGAGACAGCCTTGATGCTGTGCAAGTGCTGGTCAGCAACAGCCAAAATTCTGGTGTGTTATCAACACTGTTTTAGTCACAAATCCAAAACACAGCGCTATGCAGGCTGCTGTGAAGAAAATTGACTCCATCCCAGCCAGATGCAGTACCCCTGCTCAGCCCTTAACTCAGGCTAATGAAACCCCCTGTAGAAGTGGTTTTTTTGGAAGAAGTAATGAGATTTGTGTGTGGTGTATACCTGCTGAAGAAAGGAGTGGGAATAGGTGACATGTCAAATAATCAAAGTTTCATCAAATAATTCAAAGCACCTACTTGATGATTACTTTTCAACTTGGAGTGTATGACTTAGCTTTGCTGGCACAGAGCTTTACCTCATCATCTTGTTCCTTATTTACATAATATGGCCATTTCTCAAATTTTCAGTCTGAATGTAATTGATCTATGCTAGTTTGCATATTTTCTCTGGTACCTCACTGCTCACAGTCTCTTCTGCTTCCATGTAATAAATACACTAAGCAACCCTGTAGCTGGTATCAGACTCTCTAAATCTCTATACTTACCCCTACGGTATAATGAAAATGGGCTCTTTATTTTCTTCATATTCCTTTTGTCATGGAACACATGACAATGATCTGTCTTCCTGTATTTTGATAGTCTCTTGTGAGGCTTTAAAATGGTATAAATAAACCAGTACTTCATCTGGCACTTTCGCATACTGAAAGAATTTTCGATAGGAGGACCATTTTTCTTTTATTGGCCCTGCTGTATATGCTTAGTCATGTGATTTGCTAGATATGTCAGACTATAGATTTAATGTGCTATCAAGTGAAGGAATTATTTGTCTAACTGAAGTCTACCTAAATATAAATCTGACTTACTATTTTGCAGTTCTCTGGAATAATAGTCTTGCTTAATGAGAGTGTGCACAATTTTGTTAATAGTTTGGCTATTTCACTGTGAAATTCCTTCTATTACCTCATGATGGATGTTCTGTTTTATTTAGAAGAATGAGCATTGCATTCATTAGGCAAACTTCATTAAATTTGGAGCTCAATCAACTAGAACTATAATTATATGGAGAGGAAACTTCCTCATCTGACATTTGTAAAACAGCCCTTTTGGATTCTGTTATTATCTCATGCAACATGACCAACTGAGCCTTTGTGTTGAACAGAGGCAGGCCCTGGGAGGAGTGCCTTCAGCTAGGAGAAGTGATATTTTCTGTTGTAATTTAATAGGTTTATAGCTTTTTTTTCACCACAAAGAGACATCTGCTCTCTCTATATCCCAAGCAATAATAGATCAGTCTTGTTGAGGTAGTACTAAGCAGTGTATATTCCTCTAAACTGTTATCTCATTGTTTATAGAGTTACTGTATTACTTTTCAAATGACACCTTCTGCAGTTTAAGTCCGTGAAAACTATCCTCTTGTCCTTTAAGGCAAAATTTATTGATCTTAGCATGGCAAGGAAAGGAAGGGAACATACTCTTATTATGAATGGAAAGTGATTTCTCTTGGTGACTTCGGACTGAATAGTTTGTATTGGCATCAGGAGGGGAAAGTACAGCTGCCTGTCCATTGTAGTCTGTCTTCCTTACAGCCCCATGTGTGACTCTGATGCAGGCCAGTGATCTTTGAATGCTTGCTGTTTCTCCTGCTGCCTTGCCGGTACTGCTGTATATGCTGCGACATCAGTGCCTGTTCTGGTACGGTTGCAGACCTCAGCAGTGTCCTGGTTTTGGCTAGAATAGAGTTAATTTTCTTCCTAGTAGCAGTTATAGTGCTGTGTTTTGGATTTAGGATGAGAATAATGTTGATAACACACTGATGTTTTGGTTGTTCCTAAACAATGTTTACACCAAGTCAAGGGCTTTTCAGCTTTTCTTACTGCCCCACCAATGGGGAGGCTGAGGGTGCACAAGCAGCTGGGAGGGGACACAGCCAGGACAGCTGACCCAAACTGGCCAAAGGGATATTCCATACTATACGATGTCATGCTCAGTATATAACTGGGGGGAAGCTGACTGAGAGTTTGGTCTGTGGCTCAGGAACTAGCTGGACATTGATGGTCTGCAGGTAGTGAGCAATTGTGCTGTGCATCGCTTGTCTTGTATGTTCTGTTGTTATTAATATTTTCTTCCTTTTCTGTCAGTAAGCTGTCTTTATCTCAACCCAAGAGTTTTAACTTTTTTTTCCTGATTCTCTCACCAGTCCCACTGTGGGGTGGGGACGGGACATGTCTGTGTGGTTATTTTAGCTGCCTGCTGGGTTAAACCATAAAAGTAGCTACAGAAGAATTCAGCGGAAGCTGTTATTTAGGAACAAATTAAGACTATCTCCACCACGTAGTCCTCCAGTAAGGAAGCTGAGAGCAATTAATTTAAATCTCTAACCCAACCTAGTGTAGTCCACAAATGGTTTTACGTTTTACCTCTCTTGCAACATGGGGCAGCCACGGTGTTAGGTTAAGTCTATTGTCCTCTGTGTTGCTTTACGTCCAGCTTTACCTGCTATTCTTCTAGGCATAAGGCTTTTGGGTATGAACTCTTGCTTTTTTGGCTCTTCTCCCTCGAGGGAGTTAGTTTGCTTTGTGCTGCCTGCTTGACACTAAAGGAAGAAGACTGGGCAGACAATGTGTTGCAAAATATTGACTGTCATTTCTTGACCTTTTGGAAATGTGTTCAGCCCAAAAGATTTAAAAAACAAAGATTGTTCTTCTGTATCTTCTTCAAGGAAGAAGCGCTGGTGAGTAGTTAGGATTAGTTACCATATGTTTAAGAACAACAACGAAAATTAAACCGGATTTGGGCGAAATAGCTGACTTTTTCATAAGAAAAGAAAAATGTTAAGAGTTTGGATATAAATGCTATCCTTAGGAGACCATGGCAAGAAATAGTTGAGCTCTCACGTGGAGTCTGGAAACTATAACCACACTGATCTGGGTCTCGGAAACAGGCACCTGGCACTGCTCAAGGAAGAGGCATGTGTGAGCAGAAGGGTCTTTGCTCAGTAATGTTTTGTTGGACCTTTGTGGGTATAGGAAAGATAGACATAGATGATGAGAGGAAGGTGCAAAAGGGCAGCAAGAGGGAAAGCTTGAACAAACTACTGGAGCGTGGCCCAGGCAAAATTTTCTGAGAGTATGAACGTACACCTTTGATTCTTGGGGACAAAAAAGTGCTGAGGAAGTCAGTTTTGCTCTAATGGACTGCATTTATTTCTGTGGCTGCAAACAATACTGGAGGATCGTGCGCCAAACACGTCAATCCCTATAGGGAACTGCTGGTTTAGGTGAGAGTTCTATATATGGGATTGAGGGCTGACTTTTAACACTGTGAATATGAAAGCAAATTTCTTGTCTGTATTTGGTGAAGTATTGTTCCATCACGATGTGATGCGATAGGAAACCATGGATGTCTCTGCTCAATTCTGGAGAGAGCTCTGTTCCAGCAGTTCTAGCCTTTTTGCTCTCAGTCTGTCTGGATGCATCTATTAGATTGGTGAGATGGCAAAAAGAATCATGGGCTTTTGCATTTCCATGGCCCTTCTTTCATCATTCTGTGCAGAGAACTCTATGAAAAAAACCCATTGTTTAATCTTGTATTTTTGAAGATAATTTTCTGCAGGGCTGGAATCCTTGTGCCGAGCATAGCGCTGTCCCTCCTTGTGGACACCTGAATGGACTTCAGAGATCTAGAGAACTGGATGACAGTATAGTGGTGTCAGAACTCTTTGGGGTGGGGGGAACAACACACCAGTCCATCCCCATGCAAGGTGGTGTTCTCACCTCATACTAGTTAAGGAATATGAGGGATTACTGATGTCGTTATCCCTGTGTTTATGTTAGATTTTCATTTTCTGAAACTATTACAAAAAGTTTTCATAATTTTCCAAGGCTATGTATCTGTATTAGTTCAAACACCTTGTCTATTTGAAAACGTTATCAATGTGGTTTAAATAAAGGAACAGAAATCACTTTGAATGCCATAGCGGTATAACACATTCCAACTTTACCTCAAAAATACCTTGTCAGGTAATACTGAAGTTAGTTCTTGTGTCATGGTCTGGTTTACTTATTTTTTGAAGTGATAAATTAGATAACTGTCACATTGTACTTATGCAAAGGTGTGAAGTTAAGTGCATGCTGTAGCTCTGCTCAAAATGACCTCTGCTTCAGCACAAGCAATGGAATTTGTCGCTTGGCTGAAGGTGTTAAACCCTACAGTACCTATGCACCAAGCGAATTTATTTCCTGAGAGTTACAGGTATGCCTGGTAGCCAATTTGTCAAAGGATGTCTTTTAATTAAATCTTGCAAAAGATAGTGTGTCCCGATCTGCGCTTGAATATTCCTAACAAACACCACCAACTAAAGACTTTTCATATCTAATTTAAATTAATTGAAACAGTTGCACAGCTCTTTTTGAAGAAAGTAGCTGGTGATTGCTTTGTCATAGAGACTGTTGTGTTTAGTTTTTATTATTTGGGGAAAGAAATCTCTAAAAATTGAATTACGCTTGCATGTAAGTATCAGTCTTTTAGGTGTGTAAGAGAAATACAGTGAGGGCGATGGCTTCATTCAGTTATTGTTATGCTTGAGGGGAAAAATATCTCTAAACGTAAAAATCAGAAATGAATGAATAGAAACAGTCAAGCAGGAACACTGTGCTGTAGAAATTCTATTATGGACGAAAAGCACATTAAAAAAAATTATTGGCTTAACTTGTTAGGAGATTACTGTCATTAAATTGCTAATCATATAGTTACTGTACTGTTATACAGAATAGCGGTACGAACAGTGACATTCAGCTACTTTCTTAGTGTGTAGGAAGTTTCATACACTCCATGAAAGTCAGTAAACCCAGGGTAATTTCCTCTAGAAACAAAGTCCCCTGCCTAATAAGGGCACCAGCTTCAGTTGGGTTGTCCTAAGGAAGCCAAGGCTAACGTGCAGTGGCTCACCTCCTCTTCATCCAGTCTCTTCAATCAACTCTAAATTGCTGCTGTTGCAAGTGGGTGGCATTTTAGGGTAAAGGACCATTGATTTTTATTTGGCTTTAAATGCTTCACTTTCAACAGTGACAACTGAGGAGTCCGTTAGTGCCTCGTAGTGTGGGTCCCTGCAGAATGACCTGAACATCTTGGGGCTGCAGTCAAGCCAAGCCAGGACATCCTGCTCATCAGTCCATGCTTTCTGTGACTAGGTAGCTTCCATAATTGCAAAACATTGAACATTTCAAAATGCAATAAATGTTCGGAAATGCAAGGCACTGCTGCTCATACAGGTTGCTTTATCTTGCACATGTGGTTTTTTTAATACTTCTGCTCTAGAATGCCTAAGAGCTTTTTGAAGCTGAATGTCTGTCTTTTTGTGTGTGTGTGTCAAAGTACAGTTGTTCAGGTTAGTAAAGCAGAGGAGAGGATTTTTTTTCCCTATTTTTAGGCTTCTTTTCTCCCTAGAAGCCAAACTGTGCCAGACGATTGATGCTTTGAAAGAGAAGTGTGATTATCTTCAGTGGTTCCTACTTCATTGCTCATTTTGATTATTCTTTGTGTTCTCATTTTTGTAGTAACTTTGTCTTGCTTCCACTTGGGTTATTTTCTCATGCTTGTGATGTTTAAGAAAAGTAATGAAATACTAATTTGTAATCAAAATCCTTCTTTTTGCATGTAGGAAACTCACAAATGGGTGCTACCATAGTAGATGCATTGGATACTCTGTATATCATGGGGCTTCACGATGAATTCAGAGAAGGGCAAGAGTGGATTGACAAAAATCTTGATTTCAGTGTGGTGAGTAGAGCTTGCCCTAATATTTCTCTAGTCCTTTTCACAATGTTCCTCTTGGGGAGAAACAGAAGAGGTCTTTCAGCTAGAACTTAAAAATCTTATGATTCAAAGTATCCAAAGTTCAGATGTAAGCTTTAGTGAAGTTCTTTGTGTTTATGTTGGTTTTCAAAATGCATAATCAACCCTTTCACACTTTACTTATAAGTAAATATACATCTGTATATTGTATTTTCAAAGTACAAATTGTAATTGGATAATGGAAGAAAGAGAAAGTGGTCAGTGAGAACTAACAGGGCCTCAAATATGAGAATGCAGAAAAACAAAGCCTTAATAGCTGGAAATAACTGAGCTGTGAAAGACAATTTTCCCCCAAACCATGATGTATAACAATACAATGTCGTCTTCTCCCATGTCCTTAAGATGTTTTAACATTCTGAAGGCCACTTGAGTCGTCTTAGTGTGCCTACAGGTTCTGAGTCTATCAGAAGAATTTCCCAACTGGTCATACAACATCTGACATTCTTTGTGTGCACAGTTTGGAAGTGTTAAATGGAAGAAATGGCTCTATTATATCCTTATTGATTAGCGTTCTTATTACTAATTTTGGGACTGTCACAGATTCTGTGACAAATTTCTATTTCAATTCTTAGACTTGCCCTGTGGTTCCAGAAATAGTTTCTCATTCAGTAATGTACAAAATGAAAAGTAGGCATATAGCCAGAAATGATCAGATGCTTACTGTTATATGTTATATCTCACATTTCAGAAATTACTTGTTTGGGGTTTTTCCTTTTGTTTCTTACACTGACACTCTGGCAAACATTAAAGAACTACTCTGCTTTTTTTTCAGTTAGTGCCAGATCGTTATTCAACCTAAAACTGAAGACCCTAAATATATCAGAGGAAGTGTAGACATAATGGTACCATCATGAGGGTGAACTAAATTATTCCCATAACTTTTGTCTGATCTGAGGCAATCTTGATACAAATTTGCAGAATTAATCTAAGATTTGGGTGGAAGAAATTTACATGACCAACTGAAGTTCAATTACAACTTCCTATGTATCGAAAAACATTTCTGAAGGTTAATGAATTGTCTTATATATACCAGGCTTGATTAATTTCCTCATATGGTTTGAAGTTTATAAATAAATGCATAAATTGGTTCCTCTTGGATTCTTTTACTGGGGAAATAGACATCATCGATTTAACTCTACACTGTACCATTTCTTGTGTGATTCATGACTTTACTAGGTATTAAGTGGAATTATACACTGCATTGTTGATATTTTTCTTGCTAATTTTTTTATTAAAAAAAACTGTGAGAGTATTTCAAACTTTAGACTTTTAATCATCAGTGCTATTTGAGGAGATCTTCGAAGTATTCATATAATCTTTTTGAAATAAGTAATGTGCAAAATGCATTTATTTTGGATACAAGTGAAATCCATGATACAATCGCAGGTGCCATAGTAATAGTGTGAAAAGAAAGATATAGCTGTAAATACTACTTCAACTGTGTGCCAAGTGATGGGTCAGCGTGTACAGTGCACATTTCAGTGACTTTTCTGAATAAAAGGAAAGGCTGCCTTACCTCAAAATCTTTCAATAAAACTACATTTCTATGTCTAATAGGTTAAATGAAGAGAAATTTATGGGGGTGACAGATGGGGTGTATGCAGGCAAAGGAGTGAATGGAGCACAGAGGGAGGCAGAAAGGTGTTAAAACTAGCTAGTTCCTCTTAGTGTTTCTGTGGGTTAAATGAGTCAAAACATACTGGTGAATGTAGCCCAAGGATATTAATGTTATTAGTGATAGTAAGTCCCTTGGTTGTTCAGTCTAGAGAAGAGAAGGCTGAGGGGTGACCTCATCACGGCCTACGGTGTCTGACCAAAGGGGAGCGAAGGGGCAGGCGCCGATCTCCTCTATCTGGTGACCAGCAACAGAACCCAATGGAACGGCACGAAGCTGCATCAGGGAAGGTTTAGGTTGGATATCAGGAAAAGGTTCTTCACAGAGAGGGCGGTGGGGTAGTGGAACAGGCTCCCCAGGGAGGTGGTCACAGCACCAAGCTTGACTGAGTTCAAGAAGTGTCTGGACGATGCTCGCAGTCATCTGCTCTGATTGAGCTGGTCCTGTGTGGAGCCAGGAGTTGGACTCGATGATCCTTATGGGTCCCTTCCAACTCAGGTTATTCTATGATTCTATGTTGAAGAAGGCAGTAAAATAGAATAGAATAGAATCATTAAGGTTGGAAGTGACCTCAAGGATCATCTAGTCCAACCATCCCCCCACCACCTATTACCCGAGTTTCTCAGTGATCTTGCAGTACTTGTTGTCATAAGGCTAAATACATAAGGGTATTTCAACACAGCGTCTGTCTAGGAATAGAGCTTTGAATTTGAGATTGCACACTGGTAATTCAGGTTAAGAAAGCATGTTACGGAAGTTCTCTAATTATTATTCTACTTTATACTATAAACCCAGAAGATTTGGTGTTATACTTAAATGTAAGAGAGAGGATTCTGAATTATGGAAATGTACAGTCCTTGCCTTCTTTCCCACCATCCCCAAGCAAATTTAATTGCACTTTGTGGTGATAAATATGACTAGAGAGCAGGAGAAAAAAAAATTTGTTTTTAAAAAAATCAGTTGAAGCTGTAACTAGAATTATCACTTGATATCATAAAGATGTGCACAGAAATTTCAGTATGGATCTAGATACTGAAAAAGTACAAACCATTGCAAGCATATTTGTTTAGGATATGTACTTGCTACTGCCTGGATGATGATTTATTTTTTCTTCTTTGATTAGAGAGTTGATTAATTATTTACTCTTTCTTCTTCTAGAATTCCGAAGTGTCTGTTTTTGAGGTCAATATTCGCTTCATTGGTGGTCTTCTAGCAGCATACTACCTTTCAGGACAAGAGGTAAGGAGATTGGAAGGTGTCTGCAATTTCATGTCTTCCAGCAAGAGCTGCATACGAAGAATTTTCTAGAAGCTTGGTTTATCAGTAGTTTGCAAACCAATTTTGCAGCGGCGGAGTGTGCAAAGTAGCCAAATTCTTTAAGAGTATGGAATCTTTAAAGCTTGTTTCTGTGCAGGTCTCAGTCAATTTAGGACCCTTTGTTAGAGCTTTGAAGCACTGCTTTTATCAAGATGTTTTCAAAAGATATCCATTCAAGTAAACATCCAACTGAAATGTCAAGTCACTAGCTTCTCATGCCAACAATAACTTGTTTTGATTTTCTGTAACATCATGAAGATAGAAATAAGTCTTGTCACACATCCTACAAGGCTGTAGGTTTGCTTCACAAAAGTACTACAATCTTCTTTCTGTTTTCTTAGTGACAAAACAAGAAATTTCAAGCCAATTTCATCCTGCTTCTGAAACTTAAAAAAAAATATCAGAGGCTTCTGACCTCTTAACCAAAGGCCTGCTTAGATTGAAAGGATGCATATACCCAAAGACTTGCAACCATGGACTTCTTTGGTCTAACAGCAACATTGCTGTGACCTCTTACTTCACATACTCTTAACAAGGCTGAAGCCTGACCCAGCATAGAGTTTGTCATAGCTCTTTTCATGTCTTGTCAGCTAGCTGTCTTTTGATCTATTGCCTATGTCTTTGATTTGTTTGCTTTTTATCCTTTTTTTTTTTTAATGGCCCTTCTGTAGTTTGCTACCTAAAACATTGGACATCCAGCCATATTTCATGGCCCAGGGTTTGATACACTTTCAGGTGTTCATATATATATCCTCCCCCTTTGTTTAGGGAATCACCATATACATATCAATAAGTTATCAGGGATTTTAAGCCTACAACCCTAAAAACGACCAGGAGAAACCCCGTATTTGTTGGCTCTTCAAGTCTTTGACATCACCTGCTATTTGTCAGTTTGCTTTTGTAGAAGTGTCTTCTCTTTGGAAGAAGAGCTTAATGGCAAAGCACAGAACCAGTGTATGTCTTGAAAGAAATTGCTAGTTTATTTTTGATCAAGTAATACTGCTTCACCACATTTATTGTCCATGCTTTCCACCCCCCCCCATCTGCAGAGGGTTCAGCTGCTGCACTGATTTATGTGGTCTGTTACAGGAGGGAAGGAGAAGCACAGAATTTTGCCACTTTCTTTCCTTTGCAGCAACTTGAAGATTTGTGGCAGTGAGCCTTTTTCTGCCTCCAGAATCTGTCAGACTTAGGTCTTCCATGAGAGTTGAGTTTTCTCACAGGTCAGTAAGGATTTTACCCTGAGGGAGTGATCCTATTCCCAGGTGTTCCAAGTCAGCCTTTTACATTGTTTGCTGTGGCACCTCTTCAGGAAGACAGCCTTTGTAGCAGCTATCACTTGTCTCAGAGTACTGGTAAAATTCAAACTCTTAGTTTACACTGTTGTCCTAACAGAAGGTGGCATAAAAATCACTGAATGATCAACCAAAATATTAACTTGAGGCAGCTTCTGAATTTCATCTAGGTCAGCTTTATTAACCTATCAGTTTTCTTTTGAAGGTCCTGAGAACAAAATCTTTCTCCTGCTGTCAAACTTAAGCAAGGAAAACGGCTTGTGTTTTTATTTCTGCAGCAAAGGAGTTTCATGGAGAGCAGTCTGAGCTGCATGTGCTTTTCGAGTTGTGCCAAGGAGTAGGTAAAGTAGCTAAACTGGAGTGTTAGGAGTAGTCATGGTAGTTCCTACTGCAGTGCAAGTGACCTCCACAGCATGTCGAAGGATGCTTCCTTTCCAGAAATCTTTATTTCTGCTGCTTGGAGTTCAGATCACATTAAGTACTATGTGATCACTGAAGCCTTCAAGCGTTGAGCAGAGCAGTCCCACATCTTTTCAGCTAGGAATGTTGATCCTGTCTCCAGATAACTTAAGCTGGAGCGTGCTCCTTGGAGTCCTCTACCATGACAAACGTCAGAGAAAGAGATCACTCATTGGTAGCTGGATTGCTTGTATAGATCAATACCATACCTGTGCACAAGTACCTTAACAAGAACCTTTTTGCCCCAATATGCAGATCGGTCTGACTGAACACTGCCGCATTTGAACACTGAACACCTGCTTTGCCTGCATTTGTAAAGCTGGGTATTCCTTTTCCTTTCAGTTGCTTCTGTTTGGTAGAATCAGAACAAGCTCCTTTGTTTAAAGAGTTTTCATCAACACATTTTATTTCTTTCCTTTGTAAAAAGCTTTTACCCTCTGTGTTTCCTCAATTTTTGCCAATGGGCTGACTTTTATTTTTAAAAATACTTTCATGGCATTAGTATCTCCAATGGACTTTAAACACTTCATAACTTGTGGAAGATTATTCCTGTCAAGTGTTTATATGTATTATCTCTATTTTCTGAAAGAGCTACTCCTAAAAAAAGTGTTCAGGCTGCATTTCTTTCGAAATAGTATGACAGATAGGACTGCTTCTGGTGCCTGATAGACTACTTCATTTGTCAAGTTGGATGATTTCTCTGCAGTTTGTCAGTGTGGTTGAGACAAGCAAGGGAGCTTGAGGCTTTTCAGTCATTGAGCCCAGGAGAGAGACACCTACCTCTGATGCGAACTCCTTGGAATTGGAAACAGGTTTGTTTTGAGATTTGATTTTTGATCTGGTCTTCTGTCTTCTGTTCCGAAGAAGAGAAGGTATTACTTGGCTCGGGAGCATGCTTAATGTCTTTTTTTTTTTTTCTTTCTTCTTACTGTGTTCAGACATGTGAGGAGACACTTCTTAGGCTTGCCTGTCTTAGCAGTGGCTGATCCCAAGTGTTTGGGTGTTTTGCCTGATCAGGTAGTGAACATGCATGTGGGCTTATGCCTCTAAGGGACTCTCTATCTACTGGGAGGTATCCTTTGTTCTTCAAGCTGTCGTTTACTTGCTCATATTCCCTTCCCGTGCTGCCTTGATATTTCAGTCTTAGAGGACCATCAACTGGGATTGTGGTTTTAATGATACTGGTTTCAGTTGATGGTAAAACTTTAAACCTTTTGTATTAAGATTGTGTGTGTTGCTGTCCCTTTTTTCAGTAATAGTTCCCTCTTGCTCACTGCAGTGGATGGGTGGAGTAATGAAATATATCTCCTTTACAACAGAAAAGACGATGCCTTTTTTATCAACTGCCAACTTTGCTTAAAATGCTGTTGACTTCTTTTGTCCAGTATTGATTCACAGGCCTGCCTTTCTGAAACATGACGCTTGTGAATTTTTTAACAACTCAACCTATTACATGGGGAAATTTCTGCTGGACTTCCTTGAGTGATGAGCACATAAAGCTAAAGTTTGAGAAGGATGTGTTTTCATGTCCCTTTGGCCAAATGGCTTGGTTGTCTTGCCTCTCTGTACCTTTCTGATGATGTAGAGAGACAAACTTTTTCCTCTAACAGGCGACTTTCCTGATTTGGGGAAAATCACCATCTTCCTCCATTTTTCCTTGTCAGAGTGACTTTTAAGTAGAAGAAAATCAAGATACGCCTGTGAAACTTGACACAGTGGAAAATCTGCCCAGCATTCTGTTTTAGTCTTCTCAAGTTGAAACAACACTGAGGTTTACCTGGTGGCAGGGGTGGTAGGTCTGCAATCTGGGAGACCCTTGTTTAAATACTCTGCACAGTAGGTTTTTCCTGGCTGATCATGGACAGGCCATCTGGTGTCTGGCTAGATGCATCTTTTCAGAGATAGAAGTGTGCCTTTTTTGTCTCAGCTCCTACGTAGGAATGAGTTCCCAATCTGTTATTTGCTTCTGAGAGTTTGGGGTTGTTTTTTTTGGTTTTGGGTTTGTTTGTTGTTTTTTTTTTTTTTTTTAAATCTTTGAGCCTATGGCTTTTCTCCAAAGTACGTTAGAATATATTAATTATATATTTCAATAAAATAGTGACATATAGAATCATAGAATAGTTTGGGTTGGAAAGGATCTTTAAAGATGTCCTGCCGTGGGCAGGAACTTCTTTCAATAGGTCAGGTTGCTCAAAGCCCCATCCAATCTGCTTTTGAACACTTCCAATGATGGGGCATCCACAACTTCTCTGAGCAATCTGTTCCAGTGTCTTACCACCCCCATAGTAAAAAAATTCTTCCTTATATCCAGTCTAAACCTACCCTCTTTCCCTTTAAAACTGTCGCCTCTTCTTCTGTCACTACATGCCCTGGTAAAAAGTCTCTCTTCATCTTTCTTATAAGCCTCCTTATATATTGAAAGGCTGAAATTAGGTCTGCCCAGAGCCTTTGCTTCCCCAGTCTGAACAACCCCAACTCTCTTGGCCTGTCTTCATAGGAGAGGTGCTCCAGCCCTCTGATCATTCTTCTGACCCTCCTCTGTACTAGATGTTACAGGTACAAGTGGGGTATAGTGTATACTGGATTTTTTTTTTTTAAATTATACTCTCAAGCCAACAAAAGAAAACCAAACTTGATAAGAAGCAAAAGAAAAAAGTGTGATATCTCCTTGGGGCGCTGTATGTTCAGGCAGGCGCTCTTGTACTTCGCTGTACACTAGAGGTTTCTTCCGAGTTTCCACTGAACAACGTATACAAAGTGTTTACTTCGCTAATCATTATTCCTTATTAAACTGTACATTAATAGGCACAATCTCAAAGTACCAAATTTTTGAATGGGAAGCGCAAAACTCATTGTCCCCATATGCAATCAGGAGCTACTAATTAAATGTATTTGGAAGTATGGGGTTTAGGAGAATTGCTTAGTAGAATGTGGCTGGGAGCCATACTGTGAGAACTAGGCACTCCTTTTCTCCACCTCAGGTTGTGATAGAATGGATACAGTTTTCGCATTTTGTATTTTGATCAAAAAGGAAGCATGATCTTGTGGTTAAGGTGTGAACTACAAGTTTTCCACCTTCTGAGTTCCCAGGCACCACTAGACTTCCTCTTTTTCCATCTGTCAAATGGTGTTACTAGGACAAATTTACATACTGGATGTAGAATAGATAATAACTTATCTAAAATGAGCCAGACCGTCTCAGTAATTCCTCCACAATCCTTTAACTTCTATAGGAGCTAGACACGGCCTTCACTATGCTGGGGGGGGGGACAACTGTGATACAGTTGATAATATGACAGAAATAAGTAGAAATGAGATGTTCTGTGTGGCTACTTTGGAGTAAATATTGAGTATGACATCTTAGGATGAAAAGCAGCCTTATGTGAATTTAAAAAGAAAAACCCAAACTAAAAAAATTACACAAACACACACACCCCCTCCAAATGCAAAACAAATAAACATTTCTTGCAGGGATGCATTAAGTCTCAACTATTTGTTTTGTCTCATTGCATCATCCTGATACAAATATTTTTGGCTTTAGTTATGAATCAGTGTGTGTTATAGTTTTCAGTGATACCTATAAAGGTGGTGTTTAACATTTTGCAGTATGTTCCTTTGTGTTTATTCCAAGTCTGTTCTTTGTGTTCTTATCAAACCCTAATCAAATATAATATCTTGTTATCACTCTATTGTATGTAATAGCATCAGGATAGAAGAAATATCATGTATACGCAGAGATCAGAACAAGATAACACTTGCATTTCACAAAAAGGATGCTATTGCAAGTTACACTTTTATTATTAGATTGGAGCTGTCTGTTCATACAGTCTGTTAAAGTCTCTTTTCAGGGAGGTTCCTTTGTTACCTGGAAATCAGCAATATTGTATAGCTGGTTTCTTGGAATGTGGCTGTAGAAGTCTTCATCTCCCGTGGTATCTATCCAGTTCTCTGACTTTAAAATTTTGTTCAAGATCAGTCATGTTTGGTGTTTGCTTTTTCTCTGGGTAATGTGAAGCTCTCTCTTCACTATGTATGTTGGTATTGATAATTTTTTTTTTCAATACAAATTATCTAATTGGTCTTTATTGGGTATATGATTATAAGTTCTTCCCCTTCATTTAGTTACGCTTGTGGATCTGGGTCTTTTTGGGCCTTGGGATAGCTGGTGCTGATTTCTGAGGGAGGACAGGAGGTACTGCTTTGTCACTGCCAGTCCAAGATGTTCTTGACTCCTGTCGCAAAAAAAACGACAACCAGGCAAGGAGTAAGAATGAATGGCACGAAGTGCAAAAGAGCTGGATAATCTTTCTGCATTAATGCTGAAACAGCAAAGCTTGCCAGCAAACCGCAGCTATAAGCTGCAGTAGAAGTTACAAAACAGATGCAGGATGAGTGTGCCTGAATGTCAAATCAGTGAGAACAGGCTACCAGGAGACCAGGAATTACAATGTCCTGAAGGCCTAGGACAGTAAAAGATCTGACAGAAGCTGATGCAGGCTACCATACTGGAATCTTCAGCAGAAAAGGGATTTTCTTGTGGTGTGCTGAATCAAATGGTCCAAGAGCTGTAATTCCCATTATGCTGTCCCCACAACTGGTCAGTAAAGGAATGACAAGTACAAGGTAGACATCATAGACGGCTAATGGCAGCAGAAACAAGCTGCAGTTCTTCATATTGACTATGTGAACTTCTTTGAGCTCATAAAAGCAGATGGAGATTCCTAGAGCATCTTGCAGGATCCAGGCCCGTTGTTCCTCATTTCTGAAAACCATCCAAAAAACAGCAGTGAAGATACTGAACCCTGCTAGGAGCTGTTTCTTCCCTTCCAAGCCTTAGTGAAGACACTGTAAATGAACTTTCTGCTCTCCAAATGGGAGTTGAAGGAAGGAGACAGCTGTAGACTCAAGTGGTGCATATATGCAGAATAATCCTGTAATTAAACACACTAAATGGTCATAGGAGCAATAAAGGATAAGCAAGATAAAGGACAGTGTTGCTATGCTTTCACAAATAAAGAATACACTGGAGTTGGTTGCTGTGTGTTCAAAATACTGATTTTCTTACAGTTATATTTGATGAATTGCTGTCGCTTCTCTATGGCTCCTGCCCAATAGCCTCCAGCAGCAACTACACCCACAGCTCGAATGAACATGATACTCATATTACATGCCAGATGTCTGTCCAACTTCTTGAATAATAGATAAGTAAAGTCCAAATTTTTGAGTAAATCCATAGGAATAGTAATCTCTTCACAGTGATCCCAATCATAGGCATGCCCACTGTCTATGGATACTGTGGCATCTCCCCAGAGGGTTAATAATCCTGGAGTACCATTATTTCCTCGGAGTCTGGAGTTTTCAAAGAAGTTGCAGTTGCCCTTCCTCTCTGAGGAAATTCTAATGATGAGGCCCTTGCCATCATATTGTCCTCACCAAAGAAGGAAGGAAGATGGCATAAGGCTGAGAAGATAAATTTCTGATGAAGCTGGAACCAGCAAGGCTGGCTATCCTGGCTCGCAGGAAGTGTGTCTGGTGAGAAGGGACCAGGACCCCATCTCTGGGTTAACTTTGGGTCTGATTTTGAGGAGAAGCAAGAGCAGCAGGAGGGGAACAAGCAGTGCTGCCATCTTTCAGCCATTCTCCGTGCTGTGGGACCCCTTCTTTCTCATTCCTTGCTTCAAGAAAGTTTCTCTTTCCAGAGTGACTCAGCATACTTCGTTGTTACTAGCAAGTCCTAGCCAAGCAGGAATGAGTCCCATCCACTGATTGTTACAGTTATCTGCATCTCCCCACCTGAGGGAGTCTCCTGCCTTCTGTGTGTCAAGTCCCTCTCCCCCTTTCCCATGGCTACAGCTCCAGCCTTGTCTGTGCCCCGATCACTGATAGACACCGTCTGGGGCTTGGAGTCAGTAAACTCCTTCAAATAGCAGCTTTTCTCATAGTGACTCCTTCCTTCTTCCCGTGGCTGTGTGAACTGGAAGATGAAGTCCTTTGGTATTAGACTTTAACCAATAAATCTTATTTCTATTTGTAGTACCTTCGTAATCTTTCAGCCTTGATTAAGCCTTTTGGCACTTCCCCTGTGTGTTCCCAGCATGTTTTATTTTCTGCTCTCTTGTGTGTTTAGGAGTTGAGAAGAGATCCTGTGTATACTGAGAGTAGGAAACAAAATCCTCTAATACTGAGAGAAAGTAACTGGGGCAAGCATATCCAGATGCTTGCTGGAGCATCCGTGTCTCCAGATGGGAGAAGGCAGGATGCAGAATGCAGGTCATTGTCAGGAGGCTGAAGAGATGTAGTTAACCCAGACTAAGAGTCAGAGGAACATGGTGTTAAATGGATTTATTTTGTTTCACTGTGGACTTTCTTTCAGGTACCTAAATTTTATCCAAATTAAGATGGATCCTTTAAATGTGTGGGTTTTCCCTGTCTTTCTGAGCTTTGCCTTTGAGAAGCTTGATTCTTTCAGCCTGAATACCTCAGGGCAGCTGAGAACATATCTAACTGAAATTTTTATTTGAATTATTTTAAACATGACATCACTTTTTGTAGTTAATGTTTGGCGTAATCTTAATTGTGTCTTTCTGTGTAGGTGAGGGCTTTATTTACATGTTTTTGTACGATTTCTTCTTTAATGCTTGTTTCAGTGGGTAAGCCTGTTGTTCTTCTGATCCTAAAGAAGTCATTGCTTGTTTTGATATGCTTGCTCTGTGTGGTTTTTTAATCATATCACAGGCGTTAGAATATATCTTTTGAGGTGATTGTTTTGAATATGGGTTCTCCCCAAAGAAATATGCATCGTGACTGTAGTACAGGGCTACAGCCACTCCTCTGTTCCAGATCTGAGATGGTTGGTAGATCACAGAGTGCTTAGGAAGTATTGTTTTGCCCTATAAATGCATGTCCAGCCAGAGGTCAGATCACAGGGGAAGAACTGGTCATCACTCATACCTTTTGTGCAGGATCCTTGGCAGGTGTGTCTAACACCTATCCTTATATACACCCAGGATGAATCTTCTAATCTTAATCTCTTCTGCAAAATGATACTGGGCATCTGCCCCATAAATATTCATTCATGAAAGTTTGCAGCTTTCTTCTGAGAGTACATGTTATCATGCTAAATTCAGACATCACTAATTGGGTAGTGGATAGACTTGTTGGATAAGATGCTGGAAATATTCACTGGATTTGGGGTGCTTCAGTGAACAATTTTCTCAGCAATTAGCTCTCTGAGAGCCTATGGCTGTCATTTACAGATTAGAGTTCGTAAAGCTTCTGAAAATTCAGCACGTTTTCTGATGCAAGAGGAACTAAAAAAAGGAATGCTGTAGCTAGTGGTGCTCTCTGAAAACTCAGGTTTATCTCTCTTTACTAGCATCTGACAGGAAGTCTGTAATAAAACCAAATATTGAGCCCGTGGCTTCTGGGTTCCTCCCCACAAAAGTTCAGCTGCAGGATTTGCAAAAGTTTGCAGCAGGATTTGGGGGTGGTTTCCAGTTCTTGACTGTGTTCTGGATTGTAAAGAAAGCCAAGTGACTGAGAACTAGGATTAGTAAGTGATACTTATGTGCTTTACCTCGAGCTCATTTGCTAGCAGTCCATAAAGGGATTTGTAAGGTATGCAGGAGTAACCCCATCTTGCCTTTAGAGTAACTAAGCATCTTCTCTGCTGTGAAGAACATTTGTCTGTGGAGAGAATACACAAGGTACCTGTTGGTTGCTTGTGGTTTTTTTTCATGAAGTGGAGCTTCACAAATCGTTAAAACTCACGACGTGACTTGTAGTGGCAAATAAAACATTCCTGCTAGCAGTAATGTGTGGAATGATACAGAAGCCTAGAGATGGATAGAGGTCAGTTGCTGGCAGACTACATGGCTGTGCTTGAGAAACCGTGTCAAGTAAGGAAAACAAAGTGAATATTATTCTAACGGCTGTTGTGTGATAGTGACAGGAGGACACTTACACCAATATGACAAAGTGTTCTTGTCTGCTGCTGATTTATTAATACAATAAAAAGCATAGCATATTGTTTTATTTTTGTTGAACAAAGTTATTTATGGTATTTGCAGTATAAAAAGACGACTAATGATTTACTCTGTTTACCTTTGCCACCCTCAGATTTAGAGCAGTTCCTTTACATGATTGTATTTCTCATCTTTATAAACGCCATCAAAATGACATATCTTTCTGGGCAAGATAATAATATAATTCACAAGGATAAATCCAACCTGAAATCTGTAATTTAAAATAGACAGCAGGGGCTGTTAAGTACTTGATACTCTATTAACAGATAATCAAACTAATCCTTTCCAGGAAACCAACAGGCAGCATCCCTTCTGTTCAGGAAGACTCCGTAGTAAAATTGTTACATGTGTCAGTGGATATCCCCATTAACTGACCTAAATACATGAAGTATAGGTCTTCAATAGGCAAGACAATATAGTTTTGTGAACTGATTTCACAGAAGTCTGGACTGTACCTATGAAGGAGCTTATCTAAATTAAGTTTTAAAAGGTTTAAAATCTCAGAAGAGTTAACAACATTGCGTATGTCCTATCCAATAAAGATGAGATTTCAGTTTGCCAGGAGATGAGCTGCTTATTCACAAGTGGTTGTGACAGCTCACTGGTCTTTAACAGGGCACAGGCTGAAAAAAAAAAAAAAGGCTTTTTCTTGAGTTTTAAAGCATTGTTGCATGTTGGGCATTGCCACTGCTCGCTGCAATGCAGACTGTAATCCTTGTGCTGTTTCTGTTTACCAGGCTTGTACTAAATGTTTTCTTGACTTGCAAATGACAGCCCAATTTATTGCTGCATCTTGGTACCACATGGCACCAGAAGAGGAAAAAAGGAGGCCAAAACTGACTTCATTGTAATTTTGCTTCCTTTAAGTCTGATTAGAAACAGATTTGCCTGTTGGTATAACATGGTTTAAACTAGTGGAGATAAAAGACAAGCTGTTTTAGCCATAGAAAATACAATCACTGTGCGGTAATAGCCACTCTTAAAACTCACTCCTTGGTCATGTTCCTGTAGAGGGCCATAAAAGCTAAGAAAGAATAGGTGCTTGTAACTGCTTGCACGCCATGTATCTCCTGATGACCATATCTCTGTTTTTTGGCTCTCTTCAGTAGTGCAACAATCATACTGATGCTGATGGGCACGTGACAGCAAGCACGGTCCTTTCTTACCTGTTGTTTTTCCACACATTCATATATCGGCATTGCTGTTGACAAAGTAACACGCTAATTTCTACCCACTGAGTTTTCCTATGTTCTTTCCTCCTACATTATCATCTGCACTGAGGGTTTTTATGCTTGATCTGATCCAGAGGGGAAGCGTGGCCGCCTTTTTCATCAACTGAAAACACAGTTCTTCCAGTAGAATTCTTCTTCACTTTAAAAGAAAACAAAAATACAACTCTGGACTTGATAGCTCTTTAAAACCAGGCATCTTTGGCTGGTTTTGCCTTTTGGAGCTTGTTTTCATTCAGTGCTTACTATTATACTTCACTCTTAAAAAGGGGTTTGAATATGAAAAACTCTTTAGACAAGAACAGGTACTGTGAAAGAAAAAAATAAATACCGCAAATTCTCCAAAAGAATGCTAAGCAAACCCACTATAAACTAGCAAAAGTCATGTTGCTTCTAATGATATGTTCACCTATCACGTGATAAAGATGGTCAACTCTTCTAGTCAATTAGGAATCAAGAGGATGCCAAGTTATCTGCAGTAGTACTGTATCACCATTTATGAATTGGATAATCAGCTGACAAACCTTTCAGTAAATTACCAAGAAGGTCTCTAGCCTATTAGCATTCATTTTAAAATTCAAAATACAGAATTGCAGGTAAGTGCCTAAACCAAAAGAGCACAACTAAGTCCATGTTCAGAAAAGATCATTTAAGGTGACCTCGGTATCTGTGAGTCAATCTGATTTCACTCCTCTTCCTCATCCCAGAAATTCATTTAATGAAAAATAAGAGATCATCAGTACAGTAGTGACTTGACCATAAAAGTGTTCTCATAAGAATGTATAGCTGACTGTAGATTTGCTCATGTTGAAATGGCAAGTAAACTCTAGAGAAATTTAATCAATTGGTCAACATGGCCTGTATAAATTGTCCATTTTAATGTTGCCAAAGGTGCAGATGCAGTTATAAGAAAAAAAAACCAACCCATTTTGGCTAGACCAACATGGGAACAGAACAGAGGAATATATTTTGAGTAACTGTGGCTTCAAGAGTTTGTGGAACTCATAGAAGGCAAGCAGCTCAGTTTGAGCTTTTGGTATGAAATCCTGTGACAAAAGACCTATGAGTATTTGGGTTTATAAATAGGAGTTTTGAATATGAGGAAGAATTGACCTCTGTTGAAGTCATTAATAAAAGGTCACTAGTATACTGTAAATGAGATTGTGATCTTAAAAGAATGTGTAAAACAGAAGTGTAGAAAAATCACGAAAGTATAGAGGACTGATATTTACGCTTCCTGGAGACGTGAATAATCAGTATATAGTATGTCACTCAGTCTAGATATGTCTCTGGAAGAAATGTTTCACTTAAATACTACTTACTGACAGAAACACAAAGGTGGCTTGGTAATTATGCTTTATTTGATAAAGAAGGCTCTGTTGAGCTTTTGATTTTTGTATGGCAAAAAAAAAGAAAGATTTTGTCTTATTTCTGGCCCTAGTATCTATAAATTATGCTGCAGGAGTTTAGGGTATTTATCTTACCATTTTTAAAATAAATGTCTGGTTTTTCAAGTACCTTGCAGAATTTATGCAACTATGAAGATTCAGTGCTTATTAATGCATTGCTCATAGCTTCTGTTTGCCAACTGAGTTTCTGTCAGTCTTGATCCTAATATATATATTAACTATAGATGAGCTAGATGTCTGTAAATCTGTGAAACAGGCTGGTTCAGCCATTAAAAAAAAAAAGCCATAAACCACTATTTACTCAGTTTCAGGTACAATACAATGAAATGTATTTTGCATCTGATGTTGTGTAGAGGGAGTGTTTTTGAAGGTGTGAAAACTATATGATTTTAAAATTCTTTTTCTAAACTGACTGTGACTGTTTTGCACTATAATCTGTTATATCATACCAATGGGAGGAGAGGGCTGCACGTATAATGAGTGCACATAGTGTGAAACAATATGTGATTTCATCTTTGTTTAACTTTTTTGTAAAGGGGACTGAGTCATTTCTGGCAAAGTCTAAAGGGGAAATCAAGATTAATTTAAAATGGGAAGCTTGGCAGCACATTCAAGAGAAACAGGAGACAGGAATAACTGAGAAAGTAGAAATTGATACAATATAAGCACAGAGCTGAAGGACAGAAAAGATGACATGGCAGCGAAAAATACACGGGAAATTAAAGATATTTGACATGAGTGGAGAATGCGATAGGAGCAGGTGACCAAAAAAAGCCAGTGCCTAGAGAATAAATGAATAATCAGAGAAGGCAGATAATTTTTATTGTGTAAAAACATTCTCATAAGACTTGTATAGCACAAACAGCTTAATTACTTGGCTTAATTACTTGTCTTAAGAACGATTTTTTAGGTTTTCTAATACACATTTTCCTTCTTAAAAACCACAGAGAGACTGGATCATTAGTTGGGTTGGGACCTTCAGGAACAATGCAGTGTGCTACTCAACTGAATAGGACAACCAGTAGTAGCAAAATACCAGGAATCACTGATGAATAAAAACACCAACAAACCCAAGATTCATTTTCACTGCTTGCTTTGCCTGGGTATGTTTGGTTGCAAAGGCATGTTGAGAGGCTCATCTATTCCAGGTCTGAAGAATACGTTCTGAAGATGAGAAAGCGTTCTTCCCCTCTCAGATTCCTCAAGATGTTCCTCATACTCCTGTTCCTTACAACTACACTCTTGGCACTCCATGGTCCTTTGTTAAGTCCTGTCAGCTTTAGCCCTCCATTCATTCCCTGTCCGTCCTCCTGATGCCTTTTGTTTCTTCTCTTTAGCTCCTATTTGTGCTCTCTTCTTTTAAGAACTTCTCCCTGGCACTTCACCGTGTATAAAGTGGGGGACTGAAAGCCTTATCTTTTGCCCGTTTCTCTTCCCTGCCTGTGAAGCTTCTTACTGATTTTCTGTCCCTTGATGGCTCTTTTGTTTGGTTTCCTGATGGCCATTCAGATTTTATCCTTCTCTTTCTCCATTCCCTTTTCTCGGCTTTCTAAATCAATCTACTTTCTTGCTGCCAGCAACTAGTGCGAAAACATTTAAGCCAGATACCAGACATTGTCTGTGCTCTCACATCTGGTTCCCTGTGCTACAGTAGCTCTCTCAGCAAGAAGAAATCATCTGGAAAGGAAAGTCTTTTAAAAGCCCACTTACGTCCTTGGAGCATGCTTAGGCATGAGTGATTGTGATTATTTGGTATCTTCTGCACATTCAAGGTTGTTGCTTCTAGTCCTGAGACTATTTACAAAGGTAACTGATCTGGCATGTTAATACCGCTTGTGCGGGGCAGCTTACTGTGAAGAAGTCAGAGATACAAAAAGAAGGAAAGATAAAGGACTTTTGTCCTGGGCTGAAAGTAACTTTCTGATAATAAAGGAAGAGAAAATTAACTCAAAATTGACCTGCTTTTTGGCTCAGGTGGGGTGACAAACAGTGCGTTATATTTTCCTGGAAAGATCAGATCAAGGAGGCATTATATGCCAGATTTTCACCTGGCATTTATTCTGAATTTTAAGTGATCTGTGTTGTTGGTTGACTGCTGGAAAATGCTTCAGATTTGAAGGCCTTTTAAAAATGTAGAATGTGTAACTTTTCTACTCGGATATGTATGAAGCCTATGCCAAGAAAGCTGATACAGCTATTGAAGTGAATGAAAATTATGCAGTTTAATTGAGGTATTATTAGCCAGTGCCAGGTAGTTCAAGTGTGATTAGCTGGCTGTCCAGTGCATGCCAAATTCTTATGTTTAGATCTTCCAGAGCAAAAATTTCAAATATTTCTAGTAAGCTAATACATGCACAAACTTTCTCATGGATTTTTCAAAAATATCAGTAGTGTGAAACCATGAATATTTCATGAGATCCTAAGATGCCTCAGTCAAGTAACTAGATTCCTCACATCTGTTGTCCAGGAAGGCAACTTAGGAAAACTTAAGTGATACTATCTTTATCTTATACTAAAGAATTATTTTAGCAAATCTTTCCCTGCTGCTGGTAGAAAGTCACCGTGGTATTTATTATCTTATATCTAAGAAGCAGCATTTGAACATATAATTGCTAATTTGTAAAATGTAAATAGGTAAAGATGCAGTCAACCAGATAGTATCTCTTATCTGCATTTGACTGATGCGGTTGAAGTATTTTGGTGTTTATTTTTTTGCTCACTTGTACACTGGAGATTGTAGGTGAACAATATGATCAGATAGGCATTTTAATGATTTTTAGTACAACTCTAATTTAGGAACGGCCACTGGAATAGTTTTCCTAGGTTGTCTAGTCCATCCGTATTGGTTGATAGGATGGGGTAGTTTCTTGACATCACTTTTGCCAGTGTTTTACCTGTCCCTGTATTCAGTACGTCAAAATATCATGACCTTTAGTTTTATCTCGGAACAATCTAAAGCCTCTAGGAGAGAGGACATCAGGAGACTTGGGTGTATGAATGGACCTGTACAGTCCTGTGGGCTTTATTGAGCTTTTTGTTTCAGAAGCAGAATGCAGAGTGCAGTTGTGGTTTTTTTCTTTGAGGTCAGGATAATTCTGATAAAATACATTAGGAATTTTTTACAAGCTGAATTTCTGAATCTCCAGATAGAGATGCCAAGATAGCTCAGCTTGTATAGCTATGATTATTAGATCAGATGCAACTGTTGTGTCCCCTAAATTCGTGCATCATCTGAAACTGGACAGCCTTTCTTGCCTTCCTGCTATTCTTTCAAATTGTCAACAACAGCATCTCTTTCAGGGGAGGTATCCAGTGTGATTTTCTTTTTATAAAATGCTTGTAGAAGTCTTATATGCAATATTGTTGACTAAAGAAAACGTCAGCCTAGTCTTCATGTTTTGAAGACTAAGGGAGTTTCAGAAAATCTCTTTACAAAGGCATTTTTCATTTAGTACAAAAAAACCAACCAAACTGATTTGACTTTAGAAACCTTTAAAAGAAAGAGGGGCCTGGATCAGAATGAGTGTGTTAGGAGACAGTCATAAATGTTCTTAAATGTTGATTTTCTGAGTTTTCTGAATTGATAATGTGGTTTTTTGTTTTGGTATGGCTTCTCATTTTTTTTCTCTTTTTGAAAGAAGGAAAATTTCATGAAACATTTATTGGTTCAGGAAACGAGCAAGTTATGTAATATTTATGGATGAAGTATATCTGCTTTATCCTGTTCTTGAGAGACAAGAGTTCTCACAGCACCACAGGACTCTGCAGCAGCAGTAGCATGAAGTAACCTGTCCTGGACTTCCAGCAGGATGAATCTGGCACTGTTTTAAAATTTTGGAGACTGTTAGAATGCAGGAATTAAGCTCAGTTTATTTCTGTCTGCCTGTGTAAATCTTTGCATGTAATCGTGGTGTGCCTTACAGAAGTGTAGTAGCTTAAAAGGCCGAGATGTAAATGAGTGTCATTGGGCACCAAAGCTAATGCACAAGATGAATGGCATCACCCTTAGATCACCCTTACCTTCAAAAAGGGTGAGAAGGGACGGCCCAGGGCACTGCAGGCCAGTTAACCTTACCTCGGTCCCTGGGAAGTTGATGGATCAACTAATCTTGGAAAACTATTCCCTGGCCCATCAAAGACAAGGCGATTGGGAGTAACTAGCATGGATTCACAAAGGGGAATTCATGCTCAACCAACCCATATAACCTATGATAAAATGACTGATTTGGAAGATGAAGAGAGGGCAGTGGGTATTGTCTACCTAGACTTTGTAAGGCTTTTAGCACTGTCTGCCATAAGATACTCACAAAGAAGCTGGTGAACTGTGGGCTGGGGGGAGCAGATAGTGAGGTGGTTTGAAAACTGGCAGAACAGGTGGGCCTACAGGGTAATGATCAGTGATGTCAATGTAGTTGAAGGCCAGTAACTAGTGGTGTACCCTAGATATCAATACTGGGTCTCATCCTGCTCAACTCTTCATTAATGATCTGGATGATGAGGTAGAGGGCACTCTTAACAAGTTTGCTGATGATAAAAAACTGGGGAGGGGTGGTTGATATGCCAAAGCATTGTGCTGCCACCCAGAGGGACCTCATCAGGCTGGAAAATGGGCTGACAGGAACCTCACACAGTTCAGTGAGGGCAAGTGCAAAGTCCTGCACCTGGGCAGGAATCACCACATGCACCTATATGTGCTGGAGGCCAACCATCTGGAAAGCAGTTTTGCAGAAGATGACTTGGGAGTCCTGGTGGACACCAAGTTGAACATGGGCCAGCAGTGTGCCCTTGCAGCCAATAAGGCTAATTGCATCATGGGCTGCATTAGATGACATATTGCCAGCAGATTGAGGGAGGTGATCCCTTACCTCTACTTGGCTCTCGTGAGGCCACCCCTGGAGTGCTGTATCAAGTTCTGGGCTCCCCAGTATGAGAGACACGGACATACTGAAGAGAGTCCAGCAAAGGGCCACAAAGATGTTGAAGGGACTGGAGCATTTCTCATCTCAAGAAAGGCTGAAAGAGCTGGGACTGTTCATCCTGGAGAACAGAAGGTTTGAGGAGCATCTCATCAGTGTGTACAAATATCGGAAGGGAGAAAGTAAAGAAAACAGAGCCAATTGACACTATTGCCATTTTAAGTTGACGTCATAGTCCAGATTCAAATTGATTCCTGTTTTTTTTTTTTTATTTGATTTTAGGCTGCTGAGATGGGTTTAGATTTTTCATTTCTGTATTTATTTTTTTTTCTGTCACAGAGAAAGTAATGTAAATTCCCAGGGCATCCCCTTGCAGGATAATTCTTCTCTTGTTTAAAGACTTTAAGTCTTTTAGAAATGCTAAGTGTTGTTCATCCGGCCCTTTGGTAATCATTACAGCTCACCAAAGACAGCAAAAGTACCTTAGCTGTGGCATTGTATTTACAGTATCTGCAAATATTCCTTCCTTGAACATTTGCTATGCCTCAAGAGACTACAGTGCTGAAGAGGTGCTGTTGTATCATGTCATTCTGCATCATTTCACCAGTACAGGTTGTGTAGTTTGTAGCTGCCTTGCTAAATCTCGCGTGAACACGGATGTACATTCTCCAGGACCAATTCTAGATGTGACATACCTCTTCAATTATTAGTCTCAAACATTCATAAAATATAGCTGAAGGTGTGCTCCTACTGTCCATTCATACTATGATAGCTGAAATGTTACCAGAATCTTATTGCATCTCCCTCATTTCACAAGATACCTTCGTAATTAAATCCATGGGGTTTATTAGAAGCGAATACGTAGAGGGAGAGTAATTTCTTCATTTATTGGTAGCAGCATGGCCCCCGCCTGCAGTGGGGAATGCCCTGGGAACACTCTAAAGCCTAGGAGTTCCCAAATTTGAAAGGACAAAGTGTGTTGGAACTTTGAGCTTATTCAGCTGGCATGCAGACACCTTCCTGTGCATTAAGGCTTATATATAAATAAGCAACAAAATAGCAATGCTTGTTAAGCTAGTTATCTTTTTTGTGTGTGTGATAGTGCTGCTTATCTTGATTTTCAGCAGTAAATTATACCACAAGCCTTTATCTCTGCTCATGCAGAAAGTCCTAGCTGACAAGTTGAGCTTTAAATGTGTGGTTAGCTACAAAAGGGCGGTGAAGAGTTCATTACTGCACGTTGAACTCTGAGGGTAGAAAGGGCTTTCTAGATTGGGCCAAGAAATACCAAATATTTTCCTCTGTGGTCTGAGTCTAGGATTGCTGTCATGCTATGGGGTTTTTATCTGCATTCAGTAATTAAATAGGTCTGCCTTGTCATCTTCGTGCTTCGTGTTCAAAGGAAATGTCTGCAGGATTTGATAGCAATAGTAGTGCTGACGGTGAGAGTACTACATTTTTTGTGAACTTGTGCAGCATATCTGTTTTGTCCAATGTTTTTTTCAAGGATCAAAAGTTGTCAAACCTACAGAACCAGCCACATCGCATGACCATGGCTAACTCACTAGTTAATAACTATCAGATTAAGTAGAAGTCTGGCATTTATTACTCTTTAAGAAGAATGACTCAGACTGATCTATGAACATAAATGAAAGAGATCCTTTATTTGCATAAAACGTCTATAATCCCCCTCAGAGTTAGGAACAGAGGCCATTTGAGGCTGTTTGCCTCATTCATAGTGCTAGAAGGGAACACCTAACAGCAGTATTAGCATAATACAGTCTTCTAAGAGTTGCAGCCATGCATCTCAACAGTCGCTGGATATATCAATAAGGCTTTTGAAGAATCTTCATAATCTTTAAGGCCTTTTCTGCTGAATGTTTTGGCCTTACTTGGATTAATAGGCTCAGGAGCAAGCTTTTATATTGTGGGGTGGGTGGCAGGTTCGATATGTTAAGCATCAGTTTAATGGATGAAAATGATTCAGACTCACAGCTGGTCTGCTGTACACATTAGTTTCTAGATACCGATTGATGTTTTCATCTTAATGAGGGATCCACTTATCCGATTTGGGGTTTAGGTTTTGCTTTTTTTTTTTTTTGCTAATTTTCATTCTCCCCTTTAGCTGTAAACAGCTGGATTTCTATTTGATGGGGGGAAAGTCCTTCCATTGCTTTACAACATTTACAGAAAGAAGCTTTAGCCTACTAAAGGCCATGCAAATTGATGGATTTCGTGTATTAGATTTTGCCATGTAAAATGGAGATACTTTTCCAACTCTATGGCAGCTTTTGAAACTTTTCTGAAAAAACGTCCGTATTTTGAGAATGGACAGAACAGTTACCCTGGGTTTAATACACATGTGTTGGGGTTTAACCCCAGTCGGTAACTAAGCTTGCATACTCTCCCCCACAGTGGGATGGGGAGGAAAATAGAAAAAACCTCATGGCTTGACACAAAGACAGTTTAATAGGATAAAAAAGTAAGAGAATAATATATACAGAACAGGTGATATACAAATCCAATTGCTTACCACCTGTGGAAAACTACCCCCAATGCCCAGCCTGTTTCTGAGCAGCAGTCCTGCCTCCCAGATACCTTCCCCAGTTATACACAGAGCATGATGTTACATGGTAGGGAATGTCCCTCTGGCCAGCCTGGGCCAGCTGTCCTGGCTGTGCTCTCCCAGCTTCTTGTGCAAATGGGAGGGTGTGAGAAGCTGAAAAGTCCTTGAATTAGTGTAGGCACTACAACTGCCCAGCAGCAACTAAACACATCAGTGTGTTATCAACATTCTCATATTAAATCCAAAACATGGTGCCACCAGCTGCTAGAAAGAAAATTAACTGTATCCCAGTTTACCTAGAAAAGTATTTCTGCATCTTGAAAATAGGATGTCTTGCTAGAGCTGTTATGGGGTCTTTACTTTAAAAAGACTCAAATCAGTTAGCTCCACATCTTAAGGCCACTGCATGCCAAAATCTGTAATTAATGTAAGTGTGAATGCACGTTTGAAAAAAGATTGAGTTATCCTGCAGGAACAGCACTTCTTTGAGAGCTATTGTCTTTGTGGTTTCTCTGAGTCCTTCTCTGTTATAGGGTCCTCTATTTGGACTTTGTGCCAGCAAAGAAACTTGGGGGTGGGTGGTCTTCATGGTTTATGCACTAGTTACAAAGGTGCTGTGTGGGTGTACAGAGTCGGTACAAGGTGCTGAGAGAAACAAAACGCTTTCTTCTTACATGTGTGGAATGTGCACAAGACATTTGATTAATTGGCAATATGGCTGGAAGAGTGGTAAGGAAGCTGAGTAGTTCTGTTATTATTCTGTTCCCTGGCAGAGTCAAATCATGTCAATCTTCATAGTTGCAGATGTTGTACAGTGCTTTTTTAAAATCTGTAGTGATGATTATGCCACAGTCAACCATGTTTTGTTATTAACTACCCTTATCACTAACTTTTCCCTGATAACTAACTTTCCCTTGCTCCATTTTGTATTCTCTGTGTCCAGGGAAAAAAACCCTATTATTCCTTTTCTTGTATAGCCTTTTATATACTGAAAAGTCATTATCTTGTCCCCTCTTGAACATCTTTCCTCTGGAGTAAATAACCCAAATTCTTTTACAGTTTCCTAATGAGCTCTATTTTCAAGACATACATTCATTTTTTTGTTGTTCTTGCCTATATGTTTCTTGAAATGTATTGACTGTCAACAGGGTACTGCCAAGGCCGAAATAGAATCTGTCAGTTCAAACTGTTTAAGAAAAAAATAAAAATACTCATTATATGATAAGTAACCATGTTGTGTGATGCCAGCACGTTATTTAAAAGCTAGAGCCTGAGGCATTTACTGCTGCTCTTACAGTAAGCCTGAAACTTTAATGAGCTCAGCAGAGCACTCTGGTCACCTCTGCAGTCTCTCATAAAAGGCAGCTCATCCACCACCACTTGTTCTCTTTCTTTTCCCTACATCTCTCCCAAGATGTTGTTCTGGTCAATTTGCTCTGATAAAAACCTGTGCAGCTATGTCTTAGTTCTCACTCCAGTCTGCATAGGTAAATGATGGGTGGTGGTGTTATCCAGAAGCAGTGGTGAGATAGGACTGAGATGGCAGAAATAGAAAGTGAAGGCATGTCTTCAGCCAATTTTAAGTGTTTCCTTGGATTCAGTCTTGGATGAGAGGGATACAGAGAGGTAGAGTTTTACCTTCTGATGCTATGTCAGTGGTACGTAGAATCCTCAACCAGCAGAGGTGACAGGAGGGCGCCTCTAATCACAGCGAGTTTTCGCAGGTACTGCTAATGTGGGAAGTTGGCCTAGATGATCGTTATAGGACCTTTCCTACACTGAAATAGTCTAGTCTATTCTAACATGGTTGTCTGAAATAGCAGTTGTTGCTGCTGCCCTGATGCTCTGGTTTGCTCGCTTGCTGAAATGGCTGGCACAGTGATTGCCTTGCTTTAGCTGTCCTTGTCTATGTTCATGCAGGTATTTAGATCAGCTCAACTTTTACTTCAAACGCTCTTAATAAAAACTCTTTTCCAATATTAAAGTTTGTTCCCCAAATCGTTGTAGTGCATTTCAAATTGATTAAAAGCTGGATAGTGATACGTAAATAGTTAGCCATTAAGAATATTCTTCTGTGAGGAAGTTTCTAGGGATGTTCTCCCATTGAGTATTCTTACCCTAATGTTTCAATATCTTTTATTAATTAATAAGACAGTAATGCGTAGTGCTTTCAGAGGGTGCAGCATCCAAAAGGTGAAGCTAAACAAATTCATGCCACAAAGGTTTTTCCGAACTACATACCAGCTAACTGGAAGTCATAATTCTGTTCTGGATTAGGTGTTGAAGCTTGTCTGTGCTGTAGAGGAACTCCCTTTCGATGACTCCCTATAGATAGTTCTCTCTGGTCTTGACCCATCTTCTACTTAAAATTCTAAAAGTTCAGCATGAATTTTTGACATGTATTTATAGATGCAAATCAGGCAGTTTATATGTAACTGGGCCAAGATAGAGCTTTTAGTTCTCTTTGGGGTTTCCTTTTCCCCAGTTACCATAGACTCCACCTGTGTTATACCTCTTACTTATACTATGCCTTCCTATTTTGACTTGGTCCTTTATTCAAGGTTAGAGTGTTACCTGAATTTTACTGCTGAATTTCTGCATATTTTCTCAAAGACTGTTTTTTGTCAGTATCTCTGCTAAAAATCATTCAAGCCATATCGCATCTGATATTTCACAATTCTATCAAATCATATTCTGAGATATCATCTTTTTAGTTTAGATGTATCCCATCTTACAATTCATTTAGACTACCTCTGTAAAAATTCTTTTTCCTGGCTCATTGCTCTTAGATCCATGTCCATCTCTCCATACTCTACTGCATCAAATACAATTAGATGTCATCTTTAATATTCTTTTCTGGTTTGTTTCATGTCTCACTAGTCATCTCCTCAAATATTAAGATATTGATCGTTTCCCACCTTCATGTGAAAAATGAGGATTTTCCTGAAAGGTTATTTTTCAGCTGCTTTTCAGCTTGTTTCTCCACTGAGCATCTCTTCTGTTTTTCTCCCACAGACTTTTCAAAATGGAGAAATCATTTTTATAACTCTAAACAGAGCTGTCTTGTCATCCTTCTTAAAGCTCTTATTCTCAATTTCGGAGTGTTGGTCAGGTAGTTGATAATGTTTCTGTGGTACATGTTGCATAAGTTATTTTGGGGTCTGATAGCTCTTTTTGTTATGTGTTTGTGCAGTGCTTCAAACTGATGAATAATATTATCTCCAAATTAAGGAAAAACTTTTTGCAGAAATGTAGTGGATACTGACAATGAGTAATTAAAATGTATTCTGGCAACTAGCTGGTGAAAAACAGATTTACGTCATGGGGATCTACCAAAATGCCTACTTGGGAAAGATGCTTCGTATAAGCTTAGAAGGAACTTTCTCTCAGTTGCTCATTTAACTAATAAACATTAGGCTCTGAACAAAGCTATTACAGATTTGTGTTCCAAGAGTAAGTAGGAACAACACTAGAAAGAAGAGATTTCATCCTGTCAGTAATTTCTATGAGTAGTGAGACCTGAGAGGGAAGATTAAGCCTCTAATTATTTTTCTTATGCATTATCAATGAAGGAAAAGCTACAGGAAACTCCGTATATATGGTTTTGCTAAGATAATGTTCATAAAGAATAGGAACTGTGTCTGAACTCTACATATATGTCATTAAAAAGAGATTGGAAGTTTGTAGAAGTTAAAATACTTGTGCGTGGGGTGGAGGAGTTGCCTCTTGATTTTTAGCTACAAAATATAAAGTGCGGTTTAAAGACTGCTTTAGAAAGCACTTGAAATTCCTAATATTGGTGGAGGGAGGTGGGAGGAGAATTGATACTCTTCTTTGATAGGAACCTAAGCACTCTTACTGGAAAGTGTGGAACTAAAATGAAAATGACAAGTTTTCCTTTCATGTTCAAATCTTAATGAAATTTATAAAGTGAACAAGTAAAAACTAAATGATAAGTTAATATAATGTAAAGCTTTTCTAATACAAAGAGGTGGGTGGGGCAAGGAAATCTCAGTCTTTGGAGTTCTTGGAGATGAATCAGACTTTGTAACTGTTTGCAATTGATCCTACTATCTTAGGTTTTCAAGATCAAAGCTGTGCAACTGGCAGGAAAACTTCTTCCAGCTTTCAACACACCTACGGGTATACCATGGGCAATGGTGAATCTGAAAAGGTAACGAATTTTCTTTTGTGGGGAAGTATGTTCCTCCCCCTCCCTCCAATTTAAAATTAGTAATGGCCTATGTCAGGTTTTCTTAGTAGTGGAACTGTAGAAGATGCAGACAAATTGGCATTCCTGGCACTTCAGAATAATTTTAATAGAGTTCAGAGCATTCTACCTCATTAGTGAGGTGAAGAGGTTCCTGTAGATGGCTGTTCAAGTCAGACACTGAACTTAGATTGTCTGCATTGCCTAGTGGAAGAGAATTGCCTTGTCAAATTTATCTTGTATTGCTTGTTCAATGCTGGAATTTCCCTCACATTTTGAGAGTGTGTTTTTGATGCAAAGCATTTTTTAAATTTTTATTATGTCCTTAAACAGTAGCCGAACTGGGATGCGTGTCTAGATTGTGTGTACGCTTAAGCAGCTCAAGATAATAAATAGCGGAGAGGTTTTGAATTGTTTTAAATTCTTTTCCTTTTTGGAAAGATATTTGTTGTGCTTTGTTAGACTGTGAAGAAGAGAAAGGAGTACCTTGAGAGCATTAGCCTTACGAGCCTTTTTGTGATCAGAAAACGATCCTCACTTTGCTGTCACTTTTGGGGGTGAAGACCATGGAGCTGTAGTTTGCCCTTGTGTTGGTGCAGGGCCTCGCCACCCTTGCCTGGTTTTCTCTGCTTTGCCTGTGCTACGTTTCCCCCATTTTTTTGGACCTCTGTACAATTAATGTCATTGGGTTAAATTTCCCTACACGTTTTCTGCACGGCATTATGGTTTAATCAGTCTTGTGTTCTTTCTGCAGTTTCATAGGGCTTGAAATTCCTCTATGCATAAGTTCTTTTTATTTTCTATTTATTACCTTAGGCTTGCACCGTGACTCCGGTATGTTTGAATGGCCCAGGTGGCCGTACTCCCCAGGCAGCATGGGCAACTGGTTCTCTAGCTTGAGCAACATAGATGGCGAGGTTTAAGAAGCTGCAAGCAGTAGATGCATGGATACTTACGAGTATAGCACATAGGTTGGGTGTTAGAGCACAGTCAGGAAGGCAGGACCAGGGAGGAGGATTTGCAGTAGGCAGAACGGAAAGGATTTCAGTGCCAGAAATTTCCTGCGTGATGGTATTGTTTATGCATTTACTGTGTCAGCGTGTACAGACCCAGCCAGCATCACAGCGGAAAATAGTGGCTGGCGTGCCAGGGGGCAGTGACAGTAGTAGGCGTATATGAGAACACTTATCATGAGGTGACATGCAGTAAAAGACAGGACCTGAAAGAAATATTTGGAAAATTATCGACTTGTTTTTTATTAGCTTTTGTATTCCTAATGAAACACTTAATTTTCTCTTTTTATGAGTGCTGTACCACAAAAACCCCGAGACAAGCTATGATTTCATGTCTCTACCCTCTGTAAACAGTGTTTACTGTATTTTAAAAGGTGTTCTGTCTCAGGTCAGAGCTACAAATACTGCTTCATTACCAACATTTTTCCTTCACATTTCCTCTTTCTAATTTATAATTTTTAAAAAATAAGTAAGAAGACATTCCTAATTGATTGTAGTCTTACTGAAAGCTAAAATCTTTTATGAGAAAAAACAGAAGTAATCTCCGTGAGAATGTAGTTAACTTCAGAAATTGAAAGACCCAGTCCTGAAAGTGATTGGTGAATACTCCCAAATTAGATGAAACGGGAGGTAACTTAGGAGTTATGACTTAACACAGGATGTTATCTCTTAGAGTGCAAAAGATACGAGGTATATGATAGTTTCTGTTGATTCTTTATGTGAGCCTGAGGAACTCATAATATTCTGCTTAGAGTAAACATATTGTTTTCCTATGTAGATACAGATAGGGCCCGCTCCTATCACCTGCTGGTGTGACTGCCTACTGACTTGAAGCACATCCCACACAAGTACAGGGAATGCAGCAGATGTTTGGCAGAACGAGGGAGCGAATGCTGCCCTTCGGAAGCATACTCGTCTCCTCTGATAATTGCTTTTGATTCTTTATCTTAGGAACATACAGTGAATAAACAACAATTGAGGCTGGGGCCAGGGTTAAGTCATTTTATTTCTGTTGACATCAAGATATTGTATCTTTTCATCACAGGACTTTTTGTTGATGAGGTTATGGTATCTTTTTTTCAAAAAAAGACCCAACCAATGAGCCAACTGATCGATCAAACCACAATGCTTGTAATCTTAAGTATGGGTTAATACGTTACTTGTTTAATTTGCTGTGTCAGTGGTTACTAGTGCTATGCACAGTAATTCTGAATTTTTTTTGTTGTTTTCTCCCTTTTTTTATGCATATTTGTTGGAATTCAGCGGTGTGGGTCGAAACTGGGGTTGGGCTTCTGCCGGCAGCAGCATCCTCGCTGAGTTTGGTACTCTGCACATGGAATTTGTCCACCTCAGCTATTTGACAGGGGACCCTGTATACTACAACAAGGTGGGTCTCAAATTCAGGTTTTAATCATACAAGTGTCTGTTGTACTGTTTCATCATACATTGCATTAAAGGGGAAGTACTTTTGATATCAAATTCTATTTGCATTCTTGGTAGCAGGTAATTTTTTTCAGATTTGTATTTCTGTTACCAAATAGGTGACTTTTTCAAGTAGTTCTTCAAGTAGGAATTTATGACAACACAACTTTACTTGTTTGTTTCAGAATGCATTTAAAAATCAGAATTTTTAAACATACTTATGTGAGCAGTCCTTTAAAAACAAACACGTACTAATCTGAAGGAAGCCCTCAAGAAAGCTTCTGGATTCAGATTAAGAAAAATTACTACTAAAAAAGAAAAAAAGATTTAACTGTGTGCAGAAAGCAGATGAACAACCAAGGCGGCCAATGGCATCCTGGGGTGTATTAGAAGGGCTGTGGTCAGTAGGTCGAGGGAGGTGCTCCTCCCCCTCTATTCTGCCTTGGTGAGGTCCCATCTGGAGTATTGCGTCCAGTTCTGGGTCCCTCAGCTCAAGAAGGACAGGGAACTGCTTGAGAGAGTCCAGCACAGAGCCACAAAGATGATCAAGGGAGTTGGAACATCTCCCTTATGAGGAAAGGCTGAGGGAGCTGGGTCTCTTTAGCTTGGAGGAGTCTGAGGGGTGACCTCATCAATGTTTATAAACACGTAAAGGGTTAGTGTTGGGAAGACGGAGGCTCTTCTTGATGTCGTTAAGTGATAGGACAAGGGGCAACGAGTGCAAACTGGAGCATAGAAGGTTCTGTGTTAATATAAGGAAAAACTTTTTCACTGTGAGGGTGACAGAGCACTGGAACAGGCTGCCCAGGGAGGTTGTGGAGTCTCCTTCTCTGGAGACATTCAAAACCCGACTTGACACATTCCTGTGTGAGGTACTCTAGGTGGTCCTGCCTTGGCAGGGGGGTTGGACTAGATGATATTTCAGGGTCCCTTCCAACCTCTAATATTCTGTGATTCTGTGATTGTTAGTGGTGATCCTGATTCTCAATTTAATTTAGGTCATGCACATTCGGAAGTTACTTCAAAAAATGGATCGTCCTAATGGACTTTATCCAAATTATTTGAATCCAAGAACAGGCCGTTGGGGTCAGCGTAAGTATTCTTATTTTATTTATTCCTAATTAAAGCTCTACTACTTACTGTGGTGCTGAGTTGAAGGTCAGAAAAATTATTTGTAGGGTACGAAGAACATTGCTTGAAAACATGTAATGTGGAAGGATTACTTAGTCTTGAGATCTGCTGAAACCGTTTTTTTTTCTGTCACCCTTTCTGAGGTCGTGCAGCTTGTTTTTTATAGTACTTTCTAAAAGCAGCTTCCTACCAAATCTGATGCCTATCCTTATTTTTATCAGTCAATAAAATCTTCAGTAATAAAAAATGAGGCTGCAAATAGTTTCCTTGTTTTGCTTTTGTTCCTGGTTTTGTTCGGCAAACCATCTGATAAGTGGGTTAGTATAAGGTAACGTAGAAATAATGCATTGTTTCTGGTGGTTAAATCTGAGCTTTGCATTAGGGACTGACATTTACAAACATAATTCTTCTACTTGGGGGCATGTGAAATGGCATGATGACCCTCCCTATAGATCCTGCTGGTATCAATGTGTCTCTTATTAAAAAACAGAACAAACAAAAAAAAACCTGACCCCACCAAAAACCAAACCGCACTAAAAAAAAAAACCAACCCAAAAAGGCTTTGGAATGAAAAGAAAAAATTGGTTTTATTGCTGACAATGTAAGTGGAGAGATAAAGCACAGAGAGACAAAATATGATTCCTTTTCTTGAAGTGAAAAGAAACTTTTCCAAGAAAAGTTGAGTGATGTAGTGCTTTCATAGTGGGTGTGGTAAAATAGAATCTTTTTCTTCAAGGTTTCTGTTCCTGTTTCTTTTATGAATGCAAGTTTATTCAGGAAAAACAAGCAAGATGATCTATTTCTGTCCTGTTTGATATCATTGACAGCTTTTGGGAATTTCAATGGCTGCCTGTAAATATCCAGCAGAACATGTTCTGGCTTGCAAACTGAGAATTTGCTTATGACTTTGAGTCTGGTATATGAGGGAAATGAATGCAGCTGTCATTGCAGTGACTGTGAAAAGAGATCTCTGATCCCATCGTTAAGGCCAAAATTCTCTCCAAACTGGCTAATGTCTTTGAGTGAATAGTGACACCTTCTGAGACAGACACAAGGATTGATGAGATGAATTCTTCTGACAAATCTAGATGTAATGATGCATTCAGAAAAAAAGAAAGTGAGCAAATACAGATATTCACCTATTATTTATTCAAAGACAATTTTATGTTCTTCTGAAACAACATTTTCTATTGCTTTTTTTCTATTCCTAACCAGTTGCTACTTTTGATAGAAGTAGTCTAATGTGGCATATCACCAGGATTCTTTAGAAGGTTTTTGTTGCTTGTAGTAGTAATGCTCAGAATTAGCAGCTCTTGGGAAGAAAACAATCCTGGTCACTGAGAATAAACCTACAGTGAAAATTTTAACTTTGTAGAAGTTTGATGCAGCTCAAACATACTATTTAAATAAATTCTGAAAGATAATACATTTGGGACTAAAGTTTACAGTTACAGGCTGAGACTTAAGTTCTTAGAATAAAAAGAAATAAAACCTTTAATTTTGCTGTGCTGCTCATTAGCCACAAACTTACTTCCTGGAATTTGCTGGGGGTTTTTTATTGTGGGTTTTTTTTGGTGATTTTTGTTTGGGTTTTTTTAGCTAATAAGCCTCCAAATGCAGATACAGATGTTCTGGTAGCGTTTTTAAGATTTTCCTAATGCAATACGTATTTGTAAACCTGTCTTGAAAAGTTTTGTGGCGACATGATAGCAAGAATTCATAATTCTGTTTTTCCTTCCACTAAACAGTATGGAATGATGAGAAACTGTCTTTGATGTATCCCTGATAGATCACACAGTGAATCTATTTGCAGGAATCTAAGAATTTACAGTAAAGGTGCACTGAAACACTGGACGTATGAGCTAAAATAGCTGAGGCTTAGGCAGGAATTTTTCCTGATTTTCCTGCAGAGATTGTATCCTGCATCACAGATGTCGGTTAAGTAAGGGTGATGCCTTCGCGCACTACATCTCAGTTCCCGAGAGGACTCGCGTCAGAGTCCACCATACTGTTACTGACTTGTCACTTTGTTGGTATTAAGGGCAGGCAAGGCTTTTTATGTCCTCCTCAGAAAGTAATTTCAAAGAGCATTGTATTTGGCTTGTTATATACTTCAGTACTGGAAAGACTGAGACAATGGAAAGAGTACCAAAGCATAACTTTTCTTCTTTCACCTTCTGGGGAAGCTGCCCTTTTCGTCTTTGCTGTGACCTTTAGTTTGATGCATCCTATTTTGTACAAAGTACTTTTCTCCAGATAGTTTTTGAGAATTATTTCAGAACTTTTTATTTGCCTAGATACACGTAACTCTTGACTCTGACCTTTCTGGGTTTTCTTTTTTTTTTTCCCTTTTAACTTTTCTTTCCTCTCTCCTCTGATGTTTTGGGCTTCATTCTGGTTAGGTTTTTTGTTAATCTGTACAGTGTTCCAACTAAGTCATGAGGGGTGTGAAACAGGTAGAATTAATCTACATAAATACACTGAAGAAATACAGGATTTAGCTGCAAGACAGCATCAATTGTAGTGGTAGGTTTATTTTCTATACCTGTCATTCTAGTGGTGGGTATATTCTAGTGGTGGGTATATTCTAGTGGTGGGTATATTCTAGTGGTGGGTATATTCTAGTGGTGGGTATATTCTAGTGGTGGGTACTTTTATTCAAAGTAATAAAAATATCAGTGATGTGCACACAGCAGTCAGACTAGTTAATATTATTACTACCAGTTGATTATCCAGAGAGTATTAAACTAAATGTATCATGGAAGAATTAATTTAGGGCAGATTTTCTGAGTAGTTATGGTTTTTTTACCTTTTAATTTATTTTTTTAAAAGAAAAAATTAGATTATTTGAATAGAAGAAAAAAACCCCACTTCTGCATTGTTTTTCTGTTTAATTTTGTTCTAACAAGCTGATAGGTAAACTTGAATACTTGAAGACAATTCTTATTGTGACATAGATTTGTGGAAGAAAAGAGAAGCCTGAAACATTTTCTGTGACTTTGGTGTGGCCCCATAGGACTGTAAGCTGTCTGTATCTCTACTTGCAACAAGAATTTTGTAGAAAATTCTTGATACAGTATTGTGATACCTTCTCAGAGGTATTTGCACGAGGAGCCTAGGCACATCCTCATCTTGTGTTTTAACCAAAAATCCCCACAAGCATTGCATCCACTTTATTTGACTTGCGATCTCAAGTATTAAATGTTAGTGGGAGAAGCTAATGTGTGTTTGAAATACTCCATTTAGAAATCTTTTCTTTTTCTCCTTTGCTCCAGAGACAGAGCAGCATAAATCACTGCACACAAAAGTAACTTCTTAGCATGTGTGAGGCGGTATTGGGTCTGGCTGGGATGGAGTTAATTTTCACGGTAGCAGCTCTCATAGAGCTCTGCTGTGCCTTGGTAGCCAGCAAGGTGTTGGTAACACACATCAGTGTTTTGGCCACTGCTGAGCTGCGCTGGCACAGCATCAAAGCTGCTTCTCCAGCATTGCCTCCTCACCAGTATGCTGGGGGTGGGCAAGATCTTAGGAGGGAACACAGCCAGGACTTCTGGCCCAAACTGACCAAAGGCATATTCCATACTGTGTGATGTCTGCTCAGCAATAAAAGCTAAGAAAAAGGAGGAAGAAAGGGTGTGGGGAAGCATTTGTTACTTACAGTGTTTGTCTTTGGGAGCAACCTGTATGTGTACTGAAGCCCTGCTTCCCAGGAAGTTGCCAGATATCAACTGCTGACAAGAAGTAAAGGAAAAATAAAAGATTTATTCTCTGCTTCTGCGCATGGCTTTTGCTTTTGCTTTCTTAAACTGTCTTTCTCTTGACCCACAAGTTTTTTCCCCATATTATTTTCTCCCCCCTGTCCTGCTGAGGAGGGAACTGATGGAGAGGCTTGTTGGGTACCTGCCTCCAGCCTGGGTCAACCCACCATAAAGGTCTCGCAGCATATTGCCTTTCTTTTTTTCAGTCTCAGATTTTGCAAAATCTAAATGTCATGTTGTCCATCAGAACTTTACGTGAACTGGATTAATTCACAAATACAAAGCTTGTATCTCAGCTGCTGGTGTTGGGAAACTAAAGTAATAAAATTCAGTCTGTAAAGTAATAAAATTAGGTCTGATGGAAGAGGAAGGTGATATTTATTTGTTTACAGAGTCGTTAAGCCATCTGATTTTTACCTACGCTCATCTTCTGATGTTTAATTCACTCATACTCACAGGTACCAAGATATGTCCAAGTTGCCTAGAGTCAGAGAAGACGGGGTGCTGCTATCCAGTCCTCTTCACATATCTAGGATTCTTGAATGATGATGAGCTAGTTTTTGGACAGATCTTTCAGTCCTGTTAGGGATCAGCAATTGTTGTGGGGTTTTCTCCGCCTCAGAAAATTTCTGTGATTAGCCTCCATAGATCTTAGGCCATGTTGTGTCTCTGTTTTCCCTCGTTTAAATGTATACTTGAAATACATGTACATGGTCTGTGTTCTCATCTTGGATTAGGGGAAGGGGAATGATGTATGTAATACACTGCAACCTTGTCGCCATCCTTCTGATGTGGGTCTGATGAGTCCTTTCTGCTGTGGTTTGATTTATCAGAGTGCCAGGCCTTTTGATCTCAGTATAAAAAGAATGCAATTTCACTGCTGGGGAATGATGTTCTGGGGACAGTGCCCTGAGACACGCAGCCCATCCTGTTAGCTCAGTGTTCTGCTGCTTCTGCTGGTGCTTACAAAGATGTGTCTTTTCATTCAAAGTAGTCAATGTTTCTGTTACAGATACCTAAAGAGGTATAATCAGTAAAGTAACTTAGTAGTGAAATAGTAATTGTGGTTTCATCGAGAAGGATGTGACCATTGCTTCCAGGTTGTTAACAAGTCGTAGGGATGAGTAGTGATGAGTAGTGTGTTAACAAGTAGTGTTACTTGTTAACAGTAGTGTTAACAAGTCGTAGGGATGAGTAGTGTGACACAAATCTAATCTATAGCCACGTCTTTGTAATGTTTGCATTTTTATGAATATAAATTTCCATGTGCATTTGATGCATTTGATGTAGCACTTGAAGAAGGGTTCTGGTGACAGATTACCTTCTTTCTTTTTCTGCCTGCCTCACGAAGCAGCAGCAGCCAGGGTCGGGAGCTGCAGCAGGCCAGGCTGCAGAGAGACTGCCATTCCATCCCATCATTTCTTTCCATTTGAATGCCATAAAACCCAGTCCTAAAAACTGGAAGGTTGCATGGCTTACTAGTTACTGCTGAATCTCCATGCCTTCTAGTGGAAACGCTTTGTACTACAGCTGTACATGACGGGACCCTTACTGCTGCGTAGCCAGAAAGGAGTTCATTATACCCAGGAGGAAGAAAATTATGTCATGTGTAGGCTAAATATTTGTGTTTAAGCTTGTAACATGCAGGTATTATTACAGCATGAGTGACAGGACAGACAGCTTTTTAATGGGTTCAGCTCAGGATTTGTCAGCTCACTGGGGCTTTTGCTAGGAGGCAGAGCTATAATGCCCACAGGAATGTTGACAGATTCAATTTTTACTTACGGACTAAGGTGATGGTCCAGTAGGAACAAGTGATTTACAGTACTTCTGCCTTGGGGTTTTAGTTTGTGTAAGACTGAAAGGAAAATAGCTGGCAAGAAGCATTTTCTAACCTCTCACATTAACCTACAGTTAAATTTGTTAGCTTTTCATTTCACCTGGTGAGTGGTTGGTTTGATGTAAGCATCAGAACTTTGAATTTGGATTATTTTCAAAAGCAGTGACAATGCTTTCTAGAGAAGCCTGCTAAGCTAAAAATTAGAATTTTGATTAAAAGCAAGAGGTTTCAGAATTATGGAAATAAATTTGTACTGAAGATAAAAGATTTTTTTAAAAAGAGAATATGTTGAGAAAATGTAATACTAATTTGCATATGCAAACAGGTTAGATGAGAATACCAGCCAGAACAGCAGTAACAAAGAAAATGCCAATCTGCACATTATTGCCAAGTCAGGACATGCCACTCGTGTTTGCACATTTCTGTAAATTGGGCATTCTTTCTTTCTGCTTTCCAATACCAAGAATAAATTATTGCATTTCATCTGGTTCCAACATCTCTTGAAGCAATAACATTATTGAAGGGGAACTCAGATCACTCTGGCTTTAAATCTCACTTCCTGCACCTGGGCTACCTGTGGACTTACCTGGGTTGGTTATGTAAGAAAGTTGTCAGTTTAACTAAAATTGGGGTTTAGACTGTATATGGCTTCCATATGCCAGAAAATAAGCTGAAATACCTACTCTGTTAGTCTTATGTGTTTATTACGCTTTAGTGATATGTGAGCATACTAACAAGCTAATGTAAAGTATGTTAGTATGTGAGTTTACGATCCATGAGCTGAGCATTGCTATTAGGAATGTAGTAGCAGATACTGAAATTACTGTCCCTGAATGCTTGATGTGATGAATATTCAGACTGCAGTCTATTCTGCAGTGCTTTGTTCACGTCGCCTTACTGACAGCAAGCCCCTCCATCAGATTTGCAAGTGGACTAAGTTAAAAGCCCCATGGGGGGGGCACTCTGTCAACACATTTACAGGGATTCACTAACAATGCGGTGTCAGTCAACACGTATTTAATGCACTAAATTCAAATGCTGTCTTTCATGTACAAGTGATGACTGTCCTCAAAAGACAGATAAGAGGATTCAGGCAGGAGTTTAGCCTGCCTTGTTACACACATTGCCTTACTGCATTTTAATGTTCTCACTTCTTGTGGTTCCCTGCATCTGTCACCACAGAGTAAGTAGAGACACAACCAAGGTGGCTGAACAGGAGAAATTTATATCCTCTGTTTCCCAGTTGCTTGTGCTGCAGACTAGCCTTTAAATAAATCGAAGCAAATACCTTTATGGATGTGCGTATTTCAGTTTCTTCAGGTGGTCTTTCATTTCCAACAATAAATGCTTAAATTAAACCAAACCAAGCACTTTTAATTTTGAAATACTATTTAGAGAAGGCTTCCATGGATTTAATTTAATTGGATTAGATTTACACTTCTGTTAAAATGGTGCAATTTTCACATGTAGGAAAAATAATAAAAACAATTTTAAATTACTGTCATTAAATTAGTACAAATACTGAGTGAACATTCCTACTTTTTTATGCCTGTCTGTACAGCTGTTTTTAGGCTAATGCTCTTGGGCTGAGCTAGGTAATTAACTGCTTAATTTGAGCTCTTGCAGGTAACAGACAAACCATGAGTAATATACCCTATCTGTTTTCATTTGTGATATGACATTGTATCAAACACATAGCACCATCTGGCTATATTTATTGTATTTAAAGGAAAACCGAAAATAAATCTCATCTAAATGTTTGTAATGCAGTTTGTTAAAGATCTTAAGAAAACCACTGCCTCCAGCGGTCTCCAAGACCTCCTTCCCAGCTATTGAAGCTCAGCCAGGTACAAGTCGGTCTGTCCCAGCCTGATGGATGTGGCTGCTGGTCTCCCATTTGCGTGTTTGGCCAGTGGCGAGGCTGAGGACAACCTCAAGGCGCACATACACACGAAGGGGACGCCAAAGCAGCTGCCCACACAGACTGCTACTGACAGCACTGTCATTGTAGCATCCACACATAGTACTGCCCCAGCTCTTGTAAAACATACATGCAGGTAGCCAGGTCTTGCTCCTCCTCCTGCTCCTGATGTTCACTGTCAGATAGATGTGTGCACTTGCACACAAATGCCCTCTCATGGACCCTTCAAATATTAGCAAAGGCTGTTGGTCTCCCTACTACCGGTGCTTGAACCCTGGACTCCTTATGCAGCCATTAGCTCGGAGTTTGGGTCTTTTCAGATGCAGGTCTCCTAGTCACCAGCTCATCCAGCTTGAAGTTCGCTAACGAATTCCACATGCACACAGGATTAAATTCAATGGGGAAAACACACACACCCACACACACACCTGGGGGGGGGGTGTGTTCAGTTGCTGGCACATAAACCTAGGCCCTGGTGACCCACTGTCTTTTCTCTAGCCATTGCTACCCAGACCTACTGGGCCCTGTGACCTGCAGCCCCTTTCTCCCGTTGCTGGCACTCTGACCTGGCAATGCACATCCCAGTCCCTCCAGCTACAGGCACTCAGACCTCTCTTGCATGCCAGACTTCCCAGGTGCTGTCACCTAGACCTGCAGGCTCTGTGACCCATGGCCTCTTCTCCAGCTGCTGATGTTCACACCTTGCAGCACTCGTGCATAGGCTGGTGAGTGGATTACACGCAAAATAAAGGATGTAAGAAGATAAGGCAGACTGCTGGTAGGGCGCAGGACTCATCTGAGTGTGGTGTTCACAACCTGTTGACATGTCACCAGGCCCTTCTAAGCCACTTCCTCTCCATTTTTCCCTTGCTCCCGTTTTTCCTTTCCTCCCCAAACCACCCTGATCCTTCCCCTTCCCTCCCTTTGGCCCTTAGTAAGTTTTATCTAAATCCAGAGGCCCTTTCTGCTGTCCCATAAATATGTTTTTGCAGAGTCCTGCAAGTCCCCTCATCTCATAACGGTGTTGACAGTCATCTTTCCTCCTTCTTACCAGTGACAAAGTTCAAGTTGGCTCTCGGAGGTAGTGGAAGAGTTCTGGGCTGTGTTATTGTCTGTTACCACGTGCCTGTCAATGTCTGTGTGTGTAATTTACCAATTGCCTTGTCATGTGTTATTTTTGTTATACTGAATACTCCTTAACGAGTTAACTTGATGAAGAAGGTGCTCTCACATTCTGCATGTACCCACATGTGAGAATGCTAATACTAAGAATAATCAGTATGTCAGCTGAAGGATACTGTCCTGGCAGTGGGAGCTTTATCTAGTGTCTAGGAAGGGTGGCTCACTTGAGTGCAAACTTTCAAAGGTGCTGCAGAGATTGATAAATAAATCACTATTCTAATTTCTGTTATTAGGACTTTCACTCTTTAAAAAATAAATCCTTTCAGTCTTTACGTCTACCTCTGGGAGAAAAAAAACCCTTGCAGATTGCAAGGTGAAGTGAATAATACTGAAGAATGAGGTGGCCTTTTGAAAGATTAAAATAATATTGCAGATAAATATTTCAGACAAAAATATAATTACAGCATAAATTAACAGGTTGATAGTTTAGTTATGGGTAGTGGGAAGGATGCTTGTATTGGAAAATTCTTGTCTTTGCCAGCTGAAGCTGCTGAACCTTTAACTATGAAGGTTCTTTCCAGTTTCTCCTCTTCCCCCCGCCCCTGTTATTTATTTGCTAGATGCCTTGTTTAGCAGAAGCAGTCTCTCAAATTATATCTATTATATTAACACCCCTACGTGCTCTAGACAACATGAAGAAACCAACAAAGCCAAGAGTTGCCCCACCCCCCCCCCCCAAAAAAAAAAATTCCAATGAAATTGTGAAATGTAAAGTCAAGTTCTGGCAGACATGTCCATAACCTGAAAGGAAGTGAACAGAATAGTGTCAAATAAGCCTGCATTTTCCAAAAAGTATTTTACAAAACTCTTTGCATAATTACCTTCAATTTGGACTTGTGGATAGTAGTTTCTAGTGCTTTAATTCTTGTGTTTCTTTTTTTCCCTTTGGCATAAGGAAAAGTTTTTCTTAAACAGAAATGGTGCAGGATTAAAATAATTAATTTTATATGTTGTAGAAGTAGTTCCCAATCTGACTTCGTCTTTTCACATTTACTTGATTTAGCAAGTAAATTTCTTTTTTTATTTGTGTTTGGCACATTAGTTATAGAACTGGAGATGTGTGATCTATGTGATGGTTAGTTTGGAGATTGATGCAAACATTCATGTGGTGGGGTTTTTAATTTAATACCTGCTTTCAGTTGAGTACATTATGAACAAATGAAAATACGACAGGATTTCTAAAATTCCAGTGGTGGGCATGCATGTACCAGTTGCAGATCAGGAGCTGCTTAATTTTCTTTGCTGTCTTGGCTGATGTCCTTAATTTTTCTCTCCAAAATACTCTGTCTTGTTCTGTATTTAGCAACATGCATGTGTTTTGAATATAAAATAATCTATGTAATCTCTTCTGGGGAATTCCCCTTACCCTTTTGCTTTACAACCATGTACAAATGTAATTAACTGTGTTCCAAGAAAAGGCTGCATTCAAATTTGTTTATTCATTAGAAGCCAAGAGCAAGTTAATCTGTTAAAACTTTGTTTTAATGAAATACAGCAGAGTTGTGCATTAGAGGGAATATGTTTTTGTAAGTGTACAAGGTTAAGGTGTTTTGCTGGTCTGTTGAGCAAGATGCTGAAAAATCTGAACAAATGAAAGCTTTGTTTAGAGCGTTAAAGATTCTAGTGTTATTGGAAGGTTAAACACGTATATGAATTATGCATTTGAAAAGAAGTGTCTATAAATAATTCCTAAAGAAAGAATTTGGATATGGTGTAACTGAGTTTTGAAAGTGCTTGCGTACATTGCTGTGGAAAGAGATGAATATTTTATTTTGCTGTACCACTAAACTGTACTTCTAGAGCATTATCTTGGCGGGGAGTGCATCAATATCTAGAATTCGAAATCTGTCCCACAACAGCTTGATTTTCCTCACTGTGAATTCAGTAAATTGATCTGTATTTATCGAGTCCAGCACATCTTAGGGTGCCACCTGTTATTTTTGAGAGTTTAAATTATTGGCTTTGAAGACAGCTAACTTAAAATGATTGGGGAGTAAAAAGGTATCCTTTGACACATGCTTTGTGAGGTTTTAAAGTCTGAGCTTTATTTCTTTAATAATTTATTTTTGTACTAGGATCTCTATATACCTGTACTGTATTTTTGAACTATTTTTGACTGACTCATTTCTTTTCAAAGGGAAGCCTATCGAAGTCCAATTATAAACTTGTTATAGCCCTATTACAGTTACTTGCTTCTGTTTTATGCCTTCTGTATCCCTTGTTGGAGGCTGCACAGCAGCTGTTTATGTTGATGTTGCTCTCTAGACCACTAATAGATTTGGATGACACATTAACAGTACCTTTCTTTCCATTCTGTCTTCAGTATGTGAGACTTCATATTCTGAGATATGTGTGGAGATGTACCTTCTGGTGGTCACGCAAGAAAGATTTCCAGTTTGGCAACGTTGAGGGGACAGGGTCTATAGTTCTGTTCAGTTGATGTTGAATGTATCTTCCTGATGGGTGAAGTTCCACTGAGAGCTGGGCTGTCCTGTAGCAACAGGGTAAAACACCATCTCGCCTTGGAGATCGTGTGAAGATGTAGCTGGTCTTTGATATGCAGAGCACACTGTAGCACTTTTTGGTCTACACGGTCAAAAATGAGAGGAATGGTGATGAATGCAGTCCAAATGTAGGGTGTAGTAGCTCATAGACTATTGACTGAGTAAGTCTTACAATCAGCACGATTTCCTAGCACTTACAGAGTGACCAAAACTTCAGCTAGCTGTGTCTGCAACTTCAGGCATCTGTCATAGGAAAAATAGGAGATACGCAGACACAAGTCTAAGAGAAAGAAGCATGGTGGAATAGCCTGGATTTATATTGTTTGTCGTGTAATCTGTAAGTACGTCAAAACCAGGGAGTGTCTTTCATTGCTCTTTGAATCTCTTTTGACTCTCAGCATTCCTGTGTTATACTGTGTTGTATATATACACACGTGTATGCATAGAATAGAGTAGAATAGAATCATTAAGGTTGGAAGAGACCTCAGGGATCATCCAGTCCAACCATGTCCCCCCCACCTATTAACCACTAAACCATGTCCTTCAGTACCCTGTCTAACCTTTCCTTAAATACCCGCAGGGACGGTGACTCCACCACCTCCCTGGGCAACCCATTCCAATGCCTGACCACCCTTTCCGAGAAGAAATTTCTCCTAATCTCCAACCTAAACCTCCCCTGGCGCAACTTGCAGCCGTTCCCCCTAGTCCTGTCGCTAGTTATCTGCGAGAAGAGGCCGACCCCCAGCTCGCCACAACTTCCTTTCAGGTAGTTGTAGAGGGCAATAAGGTCTCCCCTGAGCCTCCTCTTCTCCAGACTAAACAAGCCCAGTTCCTTCAGCTGCTCCTCATAAGACCTGTGCTCCAGCCCCTTCACCAGTTTCGTTGCCCTTCTCTGGACACGCTCCAGATGATGTTACCACTCCTTAGCTGTTTTTCACAGCCACTTTGTCAGGTAAAAAAAAAAGTCATCAGAGGTAAACATGTACCTGACTTCCCATCAATCCCCTGAAAATTCCAGCAGCTTAGTTAAAAGCTTTCCAGCGCAGGTGGGATTTACATGACTCCAAACTTGGCAGAGGAGCATGTGTGCTTCATTCGGGTGGCTCTGTTGGTGAGTGTAACAATCTGGAAAAGACAACTTCAGGTGATAAAAGGCCCCTTTACTTTTCAGTAAAAGCACCAATGTAAAGGTTTAGTGTGTTTTTAATTTTCACACGTGAAGTAGACGTGTTTAGTTGATTGGTCTTTAATTTGTGACTGTGTCTGCTGAGTGATGACCTAAATCTTTCCAGAATTACAAATAATAGCTGGAATGTTTTCATGTTTCAGGGAAATTTGAATACAAAAAGGAAAATATTTGTTCCAGCCGTGAATTCCTGAGTGTGAAAGGAGAGCCTGTTGCAAGATACCAAATTGGGATACTCCTCTGACGTTACAGAATGATAAACTACATTCAGTTTGAAGATGCATTTTGGTTCTAACAACATGAGTTACCTAAACATATGTATTAAGTGGGCTAGTTGTACTTGCTGGTCTGTTTCAAATTATTTCTATTCCTTTTGCACACACATGAATTGTGCAAGTTTGATAATTTTAATCTTTAGTTTGATAATCACTACAGTTCTAGGAAGTAATTTTGCTTAATTTTGTTATACAAGAAACTGGTAGCACTTATAATTAAGATTGCTCAACACTTTCCATTAAGTGATTGTGTTTTCAGTTTCCTGCAGCTGCCAAACTTCAAATCTTCCAACTGGAATATTCCTTGTGCCTCAAGCTGTTTTGTTGGTTTTTTTTTAAACAGCTGCGACAAAAATGTTTTAACCTTTTCTAAATGGAACTAGAGGTGGAATGGGATTCTACCCAGATTAAAGTTTGTTTTTTTCTAAGTGTACAGCTAAGAAACTCAAGAACCATTGTGTTTTGGATATAAGATACTGTAGGAATTATTTGTTTCAGGACAGCTTAAGGAGAAAACTATCCATATTTTTCCAAGCCTTTGAAAAATATGCACGTCTACTTTCTCCGTATGGAGTATTTAGAGTTCAGCTGCTACGTTCTCTAGAGTTGTGCGTGCTGAGCAGGCGTGATCATGCATCCCCAGGTTGGGAGGAGCTGAGCTTGGTTTTTCTTATTGCTTGAATTTGTTATGGCACCGGACAGGAGAACGGGAAGCATTGTCTATTCGGCTGGTTCCTAACTTTTAAATGCTTGGCTTTGCAACCTTAACAATTCTTTGAATGTAGTTCTACTGTGTGACAACCTGCATGTTTTCAGAAAGATTCTCATGCTGGTAATGTGTTCCTTAGTGATAAATGATTCGTAGCTGACTAAAAATTGCACCTCCACCTCCTTTTATCAGGGCTGCCTCTGCTGCAGTTAATTTACAAGTGTTTGCACTTTTAAGCCTTCCACTGTAGCTTTATGGCATCCTTAGGTTGAATTTCCACTGTGAATTGCAGCAGCTGCAATTTTCAGGACCTCAGCTTTCTGGATTAAAGGATTAGAAAGGGAGCTTGCACCTATTTAGAGTAGCTGAGGGGCACTAAGCCCAGCTACATGAAGTAAAGATTGAACTGAAATTTAATCAGAGCCACTCTGAAGACAAACAGAAAAACAATTCTTTAAGAGTTTTCTCCATAGAGAAAGAGGGCTTCTGCACTGTAAGGCCAGTTGGTACCAAGAACAACTAATGGTGGTGGGGGTGTGTGGATTTCTTAGTAAAAGTTAATACTAGCTTAATCACTTCACTGCTCCTTCTTGGTCACTTACCTTTTCCACTCTTGAACTCCTTCCCTGACATATCACAATAGTGCTTTGACAAAGATGGAGTTGTCATGATCCTTAAGGAAAATCAGCCTCCCTTGTTACTGCTTTGTTCTGTTGTTGCAGAGTAGTTCTGTACTACTACTCTTTTGGTTGAAAGTTTGTCCCTCTTGGCGTTTCCAGTCTGTTGGGTATAGCACTGTAGGCAGCTTTAAGTTAGCTTTCCTTTGCTTTAGAGTCATAACTAACCATTCCAGTTCTAAGACTTGAGCTTCTTTTACATATTGCCAAACTTCTAATTCTTTGCGTGGTTGTTCTTTAGCTGTCGGTACTTAAAAATACTAAATCAGTGCTGTAGTTGCAAATTCGTGAATTAAAAATACTATCGGCATAGTCGATCCTCATCTCCGCCTGCCTGTGCTTATGTGCTGCTAGAATGTTATCTCACCATACCGCTTTTCAGCACGGCAGCCTGTGCACGCTAAGCATACTTCTGCTCGTCGTTTTATTTCGTGTTTTTCGTTCCATGCGCAGTAAATGATGCATAAGCTTTACGGGCGCAGTGGAAGGACGGGAGGATGGGCCCTGGGGTCAGGGAGGGGCAGTGGCTCACTCCCCATCTGCCCCTGGGTAAGGGAAGCCTCACCCTCAGGTGTTGTGGCTGCAGCATCGCTTCCGGCGTGATGTGCTGGTTTTAAAGCAATGCCTGGCTTCTTTCTTTATTCCTGCTCATTGCCAAGACATGACAATTGAACAATTAAGGCACAAAGCAGAGAGGGTTTAGCAAATCATGAACTGTTTTTAATTTGCCTCATTAAGCTGCTGTTAACTACTTAAAGCCATCTGCTTAAAAATAATTTACACATCTTAAGCTTGCTCTAGAGAGCAGGTAGACCTTCATTAGAGCAGGTTTTCTTATTAATGTTATCTTTAGGGGGCTTTCAGTTGTTGTGGAAAATATTTTATCGCTCACTGAACCAAACTTACCCTGTAAACAGAAGGAAGTGGCACATGTTTGTAACTTGCAGTCTGCTGCCATAACCGTGTTCCTGGGAAGCACTGCCGTTCATTTAGAAATTGGCTTGCTGTGGAGGAACAAACTTACAGCCGTTAGGTACATCTGGGTTTGAGAAAGGAGAATAAGCTGTGCGAATGGCTAGTATCCCTATTATTTACTACCATCCCAAAAAATTAGTCCTGGAGAGGAAGAACAGCCAGATCTGTGTCAGTGCCTCAGCTGTAGTTGAGGAAGGGGAACCCTGCTGCCTATGTCCTGAAGAGCTAGCTGAGGAAAACCAAGTTGATTTGTGTCCCCAATTTGTAAAGAAACAATTTCACTTGCAGAGAACAAATCACAGAGTGCTGCAGACTCTCCCTCCCATTTCAAGCTGAGATTCATTGTTGTTTCAGTTAGACAGCATGTACGCTGCTTTCTGTATTTCTGTGCTTCGCTGTGAAATCATCGTCCTGGTTCTCCTCGGAGAAGACTGTTTCGGCAGTGAGCTAATGGATTGCTGATATGAATAAAATCATTTGGAGTTAAACAAGCTTCAGAAATATTAGTTAATGATGGCATGAGAATTTAAAAGAAGGTCCTCCAGTCAGCCTGTGGGAAAGAGCTGGATGGGATTTTTGGAATATTAACTGAGACACAATATTTGACTAAGTATAGATCTTTTATCAATAAATTAAAAACTCATTAAAACACTGCTGTGAAATTGATTGGGTTTTTTTTTTCCAATTGTGTGCTGTTTATTAAGAAGAAAATAGCCAGTGTTTAACAGGATATGAACCTCTTGAAATATCTGAGCAAAAATGTTTGTATGAACTGTACATATCTTTGTCATTCTATTAAGATTTTATTTGGCTCTTTCTGACAAGGAGGAAGCCTACAAACAGACCGGCTTTGCATGAGTTTGCAAACAACATGCTTTAGAGTGTATGACAAACCAGAAAAAATACAATGCTTTTTATATTGCTTTTGGTTGCAGTAGTTCAAGGTATTCTTTGCAACTGCAGCTCATACGTCTTTTATTTTAAAATAAGACTTCCCAAAGAATCCTTGATTGTAATCTTTCGTGTTTGCCCAGTCATCTGGGCCTACATTTGGAAAAATGGGGAATGAAAAAATAGCTTAATTTGTCTCAAATGGAAGGAATGAATGCTCTAAAAATGTGTGCATGTCATTGAACAGAATATGTGGCTTCTACCATATTTGACATGCCTTCATACTTCTGTTCTTTTCGCTATATTTGTCTTTATCTGGAAAGAATTTTACTTCAGGATTCCACTGTGAGATACTTCTTCACAGTAAAAACCTTTAAATTACATAAAGCTAATAAAATAATTCTTATAGACCAAATAAGTGAAAAATTAAGTCAGTTTTTAAATTTGTAAAATACTTAAAAACATTTTAAACATAATACCTTCACAGCTGTCTACTGAAGAGTACCCAGTACCAAGACGCTGTTGTAAACTCATTTATTCAAATCACGAGTTGTTTCTTTTCAGCACTCTGGATTGACATGCAGGGTTAGGGCTGACTGAAAAACTTCAAAATATTTTATGTGCAAAATGTTTTTATGAGCAAAACATGTGTTGAGCTGAGTGAAATCTCTGAATACATCTGAGCTGTAGCTCAAATAGCAGAAGAGAGTGATAACTACTGTGGACCTTCTGGTGATAAGTTTGGGAAGGGAGCTTTGTTTATAGGAGAGAGTGGTATGTGATGACCCAAATCTATAGTTTTACTAGCTATATATTTGCTAAGGAATCTTGAAAAATATTTCTTCAGCATTTCCATTCTAGGTGAAAGCAAGTTGTCAAAGTCCTGTAATCTGCCACAAAAAGAGTTTTAATTTTCAGTCATTTATAGTTATAGTCCTTATACAAAAGGCAGCAAATTCTGCTTCAACACCACCTTCTGATGCTAGCAGAAGACCTGACTAAGATCTTGCCAAGGGTGCAGTTAATGCAGCTGTAGAAGGTGGGAAGCTTCCTGCGCTTAAACCTCAGTTGAGCCACTGCGGTGGCCTCCTTTTCACTCCCACCCTCTTTCTGGTAACTTTTGCAGATGGGAAGGGGTCAGAAAAATAAAGACAGCTGCCTCTCACTGCAGTCAGCTCCCTTGAAATACTCCTGTGTAAAACTTCTCTCTCCGTGATGTTTTATTACATGTGACCACCAAAAATACTTCATCTCTCCCTTTCCTGCTGCTGGAGAGAAGGAACAGAGTCTGACAGGTCCACCCTGTGGTCCATCTGCGAAGGGCATCAGCTGGGAAGTGGTGGGGCTGTGAAACTCGTAGTAGTTCAGAGTTGGAGTGAGGTATGTGAAATGGGGGAGCTACAAGGCCCTCAGAAGCCCTTACCATGTGTGCCTCTCACTTTCTGAGTGGGAGGAGGATCTGTATCTGAGAAGCTTGTGCAGCTCTGTTCTCTGAATGCATGAAGAATGTCCAAAAAGGCTGTCTAGGAGATGGCTCCGAGTCCTGTGTGTCCCGATGTCACTGCTTCCTGCATTCCGTGTACTTTCATCTAAGACGAGCAGCAGTGTGGAGGAGGAGAACAACTGCTGACAGGAAAGACAGTTCTCAAATGACTGCCTGAAGAAGTAGACATAAAACGGGTTGTGTTTCTGATAATATACTTTGGAAACTCACCTGGAAGGTGAATTTCTCTGTTCAGGAAATAAACTTTTCCCACTCATCTTTCTGCTCCTTCATTCCCCAAACCTGGCTGGAGCTGCTCCAAGACAAATGGTCCTGAGGGATATTCAGCAACCTTGTCCTGGTTGGGGACTGAGTGCATCTGTGAAACAAATCTGGCAGAGGAGCAGCGCTGACTCAAGTGACAGAGCTCAGCTGGGGAGGAGGCAGCAGCTTAACAGAAGTAGCTTTGAACCGTATCTCTTGTGAAGTCAGTCCCTGAGTAGTGCTGACATGAGTTGTAACTTTGAAGTCTTGGGATGGTTTGTTTCTTTTTTTTCTGGAAACCACAAGACACTTGGTTCTTGTGTCTACTTGAGAATGTAATTGTGCATTGAAGGAGAAATTTCAAGCCCTTGCATGTGTGGAAGAAAATGACTCGTGACCTCTGTGCCTTCTTACAGCTCAGAGCTAGGAGGCTTATGAAAACTCATTGTTTGTAGTTAAATCACTGAGCAACTGAGTGTGAAAAGGCTGTCTAGGAGATACTGAGATATAAGGGAATGGTATGAAGTAATTTACTCCGAATTCACAACCTGAAACCAAACAGGGAAGCTACGGGCTTTCTACTTGCTCCTTCCTTTGTTTAGAAATCCATCAGTAAGTAGCAGAGGAGTCAAGAGGCAGCCAGAAGAGCTAGGATAGAAGCATCTACCAGCTTTAACCTCCTACTCACATCTTCAGAGACAAGCAGACATGCTGGGGCATGATGGTGCTTGGAGGAAGAAGGAACAGAAGGAGAGCTCCAACCTCTCTTTTACACTTTTATCCAAGAAAGACTGTCAATAATACCACTTTTTTGAGGTACTTCGGAAAAGGAAGTATCATACCTTTTCTTTTTTTCACCCAGTAAAAGGGAACTGGCATGACTGCAACACCCGTGCTTAGCACAGTGAATTTCTGGCATTGTGACAAAAGTTTGTCTTAAACATTTCCTTCACTTAGCTTCAGCAGACTGAGACTGTTCTGCTGTCAGCGTTTGGGGACTGTAACGCTGGGAAAGAAAAGGTTATCTGCTGTTCTGGTTGGAGTCACTTATTAAATCTCATAGAGAGTGTACTGCTTTTTGAACGAAGGGGGTACTGAGGTTGGAGCAGGAGCTCTGAAACAGAGTCAAACCATCAGTAAGCTTTTTGTGAGGATATATGATAGCTCAACCAAAAAGAAATTTAGGTAGTTCTCATGTGGTCGGTCAGCACAAAATAATGATGACTCTACTCATGAAAAGTGACCTCTGAAAGGAGAAAAAAAAAAGTGATAAAAATAAATCTGCGTGTTAGAAGGTCCAGTTTATGCGGTGGTGGACTCTAATAATCAAGCAGCCTTCCCTTGTAACACATGCTGTAGCTCTGCATGGCTGCTCAGGCACAGTGGAACAGAGCAGAGCTCGTGCTGTACATTGCAAAGGCAATTTGCCTCCCTTTTGACTGAAATAATTTCAATAAGAATATTTACTTTGAGAAATTTATTCGTCTGTAAGTAACCACCTTGTTGGAAATAAAAATCTCCTGGAAAGATTGGATTCTGTGTCGTTCATTGCAGTTTATAGCCCGCCACGTGACCTGGTTGCATCCTGGATACGGAGATCTTAAGGGGTTTTATATATACTTTTTTACATATCTTTAAAAAAATTACCCACCCCCCCAAACCTTCGCAGCTAAACAATTAGGTGCTGTGGAATGAAGTAAAAACAGAGGTTAAATTACCTTTGTGATATGAGGGATAGCCTGTGCAGAATGACAAATAGTGAACACACCGACCCGCCTCCAAACCTATGAAGCTGTCCTGCTAAAAAGGCTTAAAATATTGATAGTTCTGCAACAGTAGACTTTAAAAACGTAAGTTTATGTTTTGAATAAATTTAAGGTGCTATTATATAACAACTTCAACTTTTTTTTTTTCCCCTCTTTCCCTCCTACAGATCACACATCCGTGGGCGGGCTGGGAGACAGTTTTTATGAATATTTATTGAAAGCCTGGCTTATGTCAGACAAGATGGACACGGAGGCAAGGAAAATGTACGACGATGCAATTGAGGTGATTATAATTCATTGAGTTTTCCAATACAGTGGAACTTAAAACTGTATTTAATACTTAAAAAAAAAAGAAAAAATAATAAAACCACACACACCACAGCTCTTGTTTTGATTATGTAAGTTTTAAGAAATCAAATGATGAATAATACTAGCTTTCACTCTGAGTGGTTTAAAAAGTATTATTCTGGAATACATCTGATGTAGATTATTGTGGTAAGAATAATCAGCTTGTCTAAAATGGTGTGATGTAAAAGCCCAAGCTATAGCTTATGAGAAAGAGATCTAACAACCCTAAGATGTGTGCAGAACATGCAAGTACCTCTTCTCCAACGCTCAGAATCATTCTAGGAGTTGAAGTCCTGAATTGTTTTATTCTTTAAATTATTTTCTAAAGCATTTAGATCTTATATTCCATATTTATCTTGTAAAATGTAGTTCCTACCTATGCCTTGCTCTATGGTTCTTTTGTGATATGGTCTTGCTCCCTCTCTCAGATCCAGTAGCGCTTGCCCAAGCAGCGCACTACTGCAGCGTGGTTCAGTGGGATTTTGGGAGGAGGACCTTTTTGTGGTGGGTCTGAGCTTTATGCTGCCCAGCTTTTACTTTCTTAGTTTCCTTATACACAGATGTCGTCTTTTGTCAGGCTCGCTTGTGCCCATATATACTAACATGCTTGCTGTGCTAGAGTTAAGACACAGATAGAGTAACTGAGGTAGTTTTAGTCAAGTTAGCTGTGGTACCAAGAGCAGAAGGGACTTTGTAGTCTTCATAGAATCACAGAATGGTTTGGGTTGGAAGGGACCTCAAAGCTCATCTAGTTCCAACCCCCCTACCCTGGGCAGGGACACCCTCCACTAGACCAGGGTGCCCAAAGTCTCATCCAACCTGGCCTTGAACACTGCCAGGGAGGAGGGTTGTCCAAGTGCAGATATGTGTTTGGTGCCTAACTTGTTCCATGCTCTGTGCATGCTGTGTTTCTTTCAACACAAGATCTTAAAGTTTAGTTTTAGTGCAGTCAGTCTCCTAAAGCAAAACAGCTGTTCTTGGAGTTTCCAAAATTTACATTTTAAAAGATACGTAGGAAAGGTCCTAGTCCAAAATTGCTTTGAAGCTGTAATATATCTTATTCCTGACCTGATTTTGATTATGTTTGGCTCTCAGCTACTTGAACTTTTTCCTTCCCTACATTGTTTTAAAGGGTTATCTGCATCATGTAGCTGGTTACTAACAGAAGTTAGTATGGGCATTGTCTTCTGGAGGAGAAATGCATTATTTTCTTCAGTCTCTTAATATAAAACAGATTTTGAACTCTTTCTTAAGCTTTTTTCTATGTACTTTCCAGCGTCTTCAGTATGAAGACAAGAATGTAATGGTTCTAATAGGTCATTTCTTCTCAGTATTCACTTCATCCAGCCAAGAGCTATGTTCATGCTCTTAACCTTTGCCTCACACTGTCATGCACGTTCCAGTTGGTTTTACTGTGAAATTGGTTATAGTCTTTCTGATTTACTACTTTCCTACTACTGTGATTTACATTCCTGATACCTTGATGTGTGACCTTATATTTATCTCTATTAAAGCACAGTTGTTCAGGCAAAACCCATTTTGTCACCTGTTCTGAAATATTTTACAGGACTGACTTTTCCTTTATCGCTATCTATAGCTCCATCAATTTTTGTGTTATCTGCAAATTTTTTAAACTTTTTTTTTTTAGCATTTGTTTCTCGCAGATCATTGGTAGAAATGCTGCCTAGCATTGAATAAAAGTATCTTTGCAGAATCTTCATGGGATGAGGATTTTTCACAATTTTACTTTGAACTTTGAAACTTAGAACTTAAAAACTTTTTGCTTTTACTTTGAACTGTTCTAGCAAGCCAACTTTTAATCCAGTTCATATGTGCTGCCTTGAATTTGTTTAGGCCTCATATTTTGCACAATACCAGGGAAATTCCTGAAATTCCTAATGTCAGCATGCACTTGTCAATCAGACATTTATTTTTGAAACCACATCATTAATTTTATGATTGTTCTATTAACCTTTTAAATTACTTTAAAGCATCAGCTATTTCCCAGTCCTTTTGAACTTCGTTAGCTTTACAGAGTTTCTTAAACTCAACATTAGTAGTTCAAAACATTAGTTGAGTACTTTTAATAGTCTAAAATACAGTTTATTGGGTCGTGTGGGTTTAAAAATGTTTAGCAGTTGATGTTTAACATCCATTGTGATTACTGCGGAAATATTTTATTCTGATTCCTAAACTGTGAGCACTTTAGAATTAGAGGAAATAAACTTTCCCTTTCATCCTCTCCACTGTAAGCCCAGTCTTGCAAATATTTTGTACAGCCAGATCTCTGTCTCTGAATGGAGACACAGCAAAGCAAATTTATGATCAGATGAAAACACACTGTGCGTAGGAAAGAGAAAGAGCTGAGCTGCTCCCAGTTCATGTGTGATATGACCTGCAGTGCAAGCATCGGATGGTTTCCTCTTTGGCTTTCAGCTAAACCCACTTGCGTACATTTCAGTCTGCATGAACCGTACTGATTTATGCATTGTGGAACATCCTTCTGGTTCAGGATTTGTGTTTATCGGAGGTCCTACTTGACACTGAAAGGTACGTGCAGAGAATCAGTGAGTAGGATTTTGGTTTACATAATTGCATTTTGAATTTTTATTTATATTTTTAAGAGCCCAGTCCCGTTCTTTTGTTGTTGCCCATAACACAGGTCTTCCTCCATAGCTGACACTTCATACTCTTTGTTTTTCAAAACTTGGAGCAAAAGCTCTTTGTATCATTTTTGCAAGCAGAAGGGAAAGGGTGCAAAATGCATTCTTCCCACACATGGCATGGAGTTGGAAATGTTCTCAGCACCCACCAGTCTAAAAGAAGTCTCTGTCCAGCCACACTTCACTCCCTTAGTTTATTACAGGGGGGAGAGTGGAAGATAGACAACCACACTCTCACTCTTAAGCCTTGCAGTAGGCAATGATATCCCATTCCTTGGCGGTAATAAGAGGAAGAAAGATGACAATGTCTGTTCTTCAAATGTCATGATTTCAATTCCATGGCATATGAAGCCTTGCCTAGGTTACCATGTACTTCATAATAAGAGTACGAACAAGTTCTGTGTGACCTCTCTGTGCTATATAACTAATAGCATTTCAGTGTCCTAGGACATAGATTCACAACTGTGATAAAAGCTGAAGTTGTGAAACTTGTTGAGAATTTTTTGTAGTGATAAATATTGATGATGGGCCTCTTAACTTTGGTTTCAACATCTTTGTGTGGACCTCCCAGCTAGTCTGGTTTAAAGTGTCTTTTCCCCTCCTCACATCAGCCAGAGGATAGGGAAGCTTCCTTTTGATCTCTTGCCTTGAGTGGTCTAATCTGTTAGCCTCACGAATTTGATCCTCACTTTTTCTTATGGCACAGCATTAGATAGCTAAAAGAAGGATTCAGCAATGTGTTTGGCTATCACAACATAGCAAGTACTCCTGCAAGACAGCTCAGAAAATGCTATGTTTTGTAGTCGTAAAACTCACAGAAAGCACGAGCATCAGAGAGAGAACATTCTATTTTCACATCTCAATCTATTGTTTCAGGCATTTTACAGACTAAGGAGGCTTCTTCCATCAGTTAATCTCTTAGTTGATGTGAACTAAGTCTTTTCTTTGGGAGCTTAAATATAGACATCCACTCTAGTGCATACGTACTCTTCATGGTCCAGCTGGATGTTGTTGCTTTACAGTACCTATTGGAGTGCTCTGTGGCTCCAGGCATCCAGCCCAGGATACACGTCACATCTGTCTCAACTTGCTTAAGATTTTCTTGTCCACTAGGCAGTGCTCTCAGCAGTGCCCAGCTCTTCCTTGTTAATTACTGTAAGTATTATTTGTCCTTTTTATACAGTTAGCAAGCCATATGTTGCATATGTTAAAAATATTTTGGGAAGGTTACATTTATTTTCTTTTGGGGGATGCTTCCTTTGTGACTCTTAAGATGTAGCTGACAGAATTTGATTTTCAGATTTCAAAATCTTACACAAGACAGTGATGTTCAAGTTCACAAGATGTGTTCTCTGCTCAGAAGAGGGGCACATTGCACCTAGATGATGTTCTTCAGAAAGTCTGAAGAAAGCAAGTCTAGAGTGAAGGAGTAGCTCATGGAGAAGTGTACAAATTTGGCCTTTGCTGGCTCTCTTGATGCCAGCCACACAGTGATTTTGTCCTACTGGGAGTGCTCCTGCAACCATTTGCTCCTCAACAGTTAATGAAATTACAAAAAGATACAATTCAAAAGGGAATTTTGCACAACATTTGAAATTATTTTTTTTTCCTCCAGGAAATAAATAATCCAAACCCTTTTAAACCTTCTTGCTCTTCATAGTAAAAGCAGCTTTCCTTTCTAAAGGACTCCTCAACTTTTAGGTACCATATGGTTGAAAAAATCCTATAATCATCATAACGTCCGTTTTGTCACAGTCTAGGATGATTGAATCAAGAAAGCTACGGCTACAGATCTTAGTATTATCTTCAGTGGCAGAATTTTCAGCAGATCCAGTCCTTCCTATTCCAGTACTTTCAGAACAAATGAGGCTTGCACACTTAACCACATAGGCTACCCATCAGCAGAAGCCACTGTATCATGCCAGTCCTCAATGCCAATTTTCATGATTGTTAGACAACCACTCTGGCAGCTGTCAGAGACTTATTATCTTCTGCTCTGTCAGTTATTTCTGTGTTGTTCTTGCTGGATCCCGCCATAAGCACAAACTTCAAATCTGTCAGTGGTATTAGTGAAGAAATCAACCAGACTGGCACTTCTCTTTCATTACCTTCAGAATGCATAGGCTCAATAGAGGGCAGTGCAGAAATTCGACCATCCAAATGATGGCTCAGTTGACAGTGCAAGTAAGGAGCAGGACCCTACTGTGATCAGGTAGTCTTTTCCCTGTAATTCACTGCACTGGCTTTTAGGCTAGTACAGATCTTCGCTGGCTGAGGTGTAGATTCACATCACTGTAACCATTCACTGCAGCATCTCAAGTCAAAAACATATTCTGAAAACCATACAGAAGCATATACATACTCAGAAACACAACTATTTGAGATTACGTACGTTACCATCTTCCAAGATGAGTCTCCTAATGCAACAGATTTGACTTTTCTAACTGCAATTTCAATAATTTTGGTTTTAGAAAAGTTTTTCGTTGAAGAAAACTTCGGAAGGCTGTCAGATGTTCTTTCAGTACCTGAATGGAGGACTTCTGTGTTATCAAATATTTCTGGGTTCAGTACAGCTGCTTTAATGGTCCTGTATCACTTAAGCATCAGCTTTTAAAAAACAACCACAAAAAAAGCAAAACAAAACAAATTTGAAATATCTACTACATTCACAGAAGAGCTTTAAGCTTTTCATTTGTCTGTTTTGCTGAAAATAAAACTCAAGTTTTTTATTTAGGGGGAAAAACTACTTCACTGTCCATTTCTAAAGGTGAATTATAAGTTGCAAGCTAATTAATCTATGTATTTATTGCTCGAATTTCTATCGTAGCAAACTGCATATTTTGCACTGTGTAGATAGCAAGGAGACAGCTGCGTGCAGCAGACATGACCTCCAAAATCCACAATTACTGATTTAGTTATATGTGGGATCCTCTGCCTGTGTGTTCTCAGTGTATCTAGTTTTAGTACAAAATACAGTTGTATTTGGGGTGTAATTTGTTGTAGGTACCAGAAAAGTAGTGGAGAGGGGTAGTAACTCACATCTATAATAGATCTTGTGGATGACAGACAGGTAAATGCCTTTTTAATGGCACTCTAAGCCTTCAACTCTAATCAGCCTTGGAGTACTCTGACCAGTCACAGGTCATGCACTTCAGAGGAAGTTGTGAACCCATCAGATGTTTATGTGTGGAAGTACAAAGGAGATTTCTGGAAAGAAGATAGGAATAATGTCTTCATGGTAAAGAAGATAATTGTCTTTATTATTACAGGACTCAAACTGTAATGAGATTCTAGTTACAGGAAAAGCTGTCTAATGATAGTAAATTCTGCAGTAGATTGGTGGGGATTGTGAACCTCTCTGAAAGAAGCTGAAGGAGATGTGTTGTTTCTTGTAGTTTGCGTACTTTGGAAAGTTAGGTTAGCTATTGTCCTTCCTGTGACCAGAAGAATACCATTTATAAGTCACAAGCAACAACATATATTGGTACAAATGTGCAAAGAAAAAGCAGCAGTTGCCTCACCTATAAAATAATGTTTTTTGTGAACACCCGTCCTTTGACCATGTTCAATCTGAAAGTCGATATGCAGAAGCAGCTAGAAGGTGGCTAGAGCATTCCTATTGCTTCCTTTTGAAGACTGGCTGAGGTGCTGCCTTTACGTATATTGCTGACCAGAAGTTTCTAGCATGGCTGTATTTTCTGAGTACACACAGGCTGTACAGCAGAACAAATGGGTACTTAGATTTAACAGGTAGACAAACACTGAGCCATAAAATATGTGCTGAATTCTCAGCTAAAAATGCGATGTTATCTATGTTGTGATTTTCCTATGACTGATCTCATTAGCATCATTTAGCAGTTAGGGTATTTCTTGCGTGCATTGAAAGGATATTCTTGCAGCTGTGTGTTCCCATAGTGCTCAGAAGTAAATTTGAAAGAAGAAGAAAATTCTGTTTGTTTTGAAAACAGTACTTTATTCTTTGAAGGAGAGCTAGTATGTAAAACTTGAATGTGAAACAGTGTTTAAAAGTTCTCTTAATCTGTTTATAGGCCATAGAAAAACATCTCATCAGAAAATCCAATGGAGGACTGACCTTCATCGGGGAGTGGAAGAATGGGCACCTTGAAAGAAAGATGGGCCATTTGACCTGTTTTGCAGGGGGAATGTTTGCCCTTGGAGCAGATGGTTCCAGAGATGATAAAGCTGGACATTATCTGCAGCTTGGAGCTGAAATTGCACATACGTGTCATGAGTCGTATGACAGGACAAGTAAGATATATTGCTAATATAGTTATTTCAGTAGTTGAAATACAGAAATTGTCTTAATTCGTTTTAAGATTTGTTGTGGACCTATGCCTTGTTGAATATGCACTGGGTTTATACCAGTGTAATTTTTTTAACATTCATGTATTTACTTCTGATCTATGTCATGGTGAGTAAATGTAAAACCAGACTTTATATGGTTCCTTCCTGCACGTTTATCCCTATTTTTGAATCAGTCAGCTAAGGTAGGTTATATGGATGCAGGAAAGGAGGGGAGTGTGTGTGAACTCTTGTCCTCCCAGATATATAGGGCAGTTTTTCATATATACTGTTCTTACAGTTTCGTAGAGTGAAAAATTTGTAAAGACACCCTTTACTGATTTTAGTAATCGTACATTCTGGGTAAATAAAATTAAACTAGAGAGGGTGAAGATTAGTATGCAAACAGCGAGATGGCCAAAGACCGAGTTAGTGAGGAGGCAGTATCAGGCTTCACTGTTGGGCTGGAAGTTTCTCAAATTCAGTCTCTTGGACCAGGCTTATTTTACATCTTGATAGTGACCTTGATGCATCAAGTTGAAGTACGCTGATTACACTTACAGTAGCTGCAAAGTCATAAGGCACAATTAAAAGAGAAGAATCTCAGAATAGTCAACAGGAAGATCTTGAGGACTGACTGGACTGTCAGAAATAAGTTCACTAGGATAAAGGCAAGAGCCTTGATGTCTAAACTGGGAGCTGAAAAATGCCAGTGCAGTCCTAGTCTGTATCGGATGAAGAATTTTCAGCAGAAGTAAGAGAATGCTAACACTGCCTTAGAAGACATGTATAATTTGTCACCCAGAATACGCTGTACAAATCTGAATTTCAAGCAGAACAAATGCAGAGAAGGACCAGCAGAATGATTAGAGCGACAGAGCTTTTATCTTATAGTGGGAAAATAAGAGAGGTTGGCCTGCTCAAACTAGAAAAATAATGCCAAAGGAGGGAATAAATTTGTTATCATCTCAAGCAGTAAACACTGAAAAGAAATAGAGTTATTTTAAGATATAAACAACACAGTTGTACCAAGAGCAAGATTTGTAAGCTCGCCATGAGTAAATGTTGGTTGGAAATTGGAAATGGCTTTGTGTAGTCGTCTGAGAAGTGAGCTTCCAAAATAACTTTCTAGTAATGGTAACTAAAACTTAAGCAGTTTTAAGGTGAGAATTTGTATATTTATCACAGGATTACGTAGTATCATTGTATAATTGCCCGTCAATTTAAAGAATTCAATCACGAGTGATATTTTAACCTGGGTAGCAACAGCATTTAAAAAAAAAAAAAAGGGAAAAACCATGAAGATACTTGAGGAAGAAGGTAGGACATAGCAGCTATTGTTGCATTCTGAAAAACATGTTTAATTCAACACTAAAAATAAGCAATGCTAAATTTACAGTTGTTTGTGCAGTCCTAATTTTATTCCTTCAGATGCTTATTCTGTACCCTAAATAAGTCAAAAGTTAAGGGGGGATAAAAGTTTTGGTTACATATTTAATGACTGCATAAGAACACACACATGCAAGAAACCGACTGAAAGTTGTACAGACAGCTATAAATTTGCAGTGCCCTAGTTTTCTTTTGTTCAGTCATGCACTCTCAGGAATGTGCATTTTTTTGTTTGGAGGATTTGGGTTTTTTTTTTTGCCTGGACTGACTTTTCAAAGAAAATAAAAAACTGTTACGTGCAAAATGTCAACTTCTTTGTTATGCTTTAACAGCAGGATTTGAGACATAATTGTACACTTTAATGACAGAACGAGCTGGTTGCAGGAAAAAACCCTCTCTTTCAGAGGACAGACAGTCATCCTGCTTCAGCTGATAGGTTTATGTTTCAGTCAGCAAAGGGGAGAGAGTCATTTCTTTCCACTATAGACTTGGGAGAACTCTTGCTCCATTTGATGTCCCCAGTGGAGGCAGCAAGATGCTGAGGCAGTGTGCTGAGGATAGAGAGCTCTTTTCTTCAGATAAGCCAACCAGCGCTGTCCTTTCCTGTGTCTTCCCAGCGTTGATCATAATAAACTGCAGTATATGCCTGATTTGATAATATTTTAGTATAAAAGTACTACTTTATGAAGCTTATAAATTTTCTCTTGCTGGGCAAGTGAAGATACTTTATCTCAGTCCACACAACTCAGTTTCTTCCTCATTACCTAATGTCATTATCCTTGGTAGTTGCTGCTGCTTTAGTCAGGATTAATCGATACTAAGATGAATAGTTTTTTTATCGCGTCAGATGTGGAGGAAGGATAAGATGCCATTTTGGACTTATGAGTACTGCATGTATTCATACATAAGCTCATTTTAGTGTGGTGGTGGAGGAGATCATCCCAGTTCTACAGAGAGGAGAAGGACTTTTGAATAAGAATATCTTATTCTACATTTCAGTCAAAACAGGTAACAGGAGGTATGTCTTGTGGTAGAAACAGACCTATTCCAGTTCAAAAGTAATTTGCTTGACTTCTGTACAGATCTGAGGTGTTTCATAAGGTCCCTGGCCATCACAGTAACCCCACTTGGGTGCAAGTATCTGCTTCTATTACTAAATTGACTGAGTAATTAAGAACAGGTTAATAACTCCCTTCAGAATAGCTTGGGGCTTTTTAGCTTTGGACAGTTAAACTGAATCAACATCCTGCTGTTTTTCAGGAGCAGGTCTTGCAGACCTGCCGTCTGAGAAAATTTTGCTATTTTGCTACACACGCTGTTTTCTCACTTCAGGCCCAGGTCTCATTATCTGAATGTAAGGTGGTCTGTCTACATGTGACAGCCTTCTCCTATATGTCTTGTTACGTTTTGCCTTAACCCTTCTAGATGTTGCTACACCCTCTGTATTCCCTTTCCCACCAGATAGCAGTCTGTCAGCACTTCAGTTACCCACTTCATCTGCTCCACAGTGCTGATTAATACAGAGAAGTTGGAAAGTCCTTGCAACCATTCCTGGTGTGTTTCCATGGGTGTTATGTCCTAATAACAATTGGCGTCACTGCCATGTAATCAATCAGAGGTTTATGCAGGGACACAGTCTGTCTGATAACCTGATTCACCTATCAATGTTCTGTAGGAATACCTGAGAAGAGACCTCAGAATCCTGAGTCTTAGGCTGGACAAGTGACTAGGGATATCCTGCGGAGCTCAGGATCTTGCCATGGCTCTGTGAAAATCCCTGTAGATTCTGCTTAAGCTGAGAACTGGTCTAGCACTCCCTGCGGGATGCCTTTCTAGGTCACTAGCTGGAGGAAGATGATGATCTTTGGAAGGTGAAGACATGATTCTGATCTGCCTCTGAGCAAGGGATATCTGTTTCCAGGATCCATTGACCTTGTCAACATGAGACTCCAGAGTCTTTTCCTCTCTTCAGGAAATTGTCAATATTTGTGGCACTCCTTGGAAACATCAAGGATTTGAAAGGGCTTACTGACTGTCAAAGTCAGAAAATTTAACTATCACCAGAGTAATAGTCTTGCAACATGTAATCTACCCATGGCTCTGCTTTTTTCTGTACCATAACCTATTGATAGATTATTGCTGCAGCCATCCTAAATCTCCCATCCTATGACAGGAAATTTCAAGATTTTTCTATAGTCTAGGGTGCTCTCCATTTGGAGAGAAGATTGAGAGAACCAAAGATAGAAGTCATAGTCTGATCTGTATGCCCATGTACCAACCCAGCACAGGGAATCATAATGCTATCAGTGGGCACTGGTAAGTCTAGAAGAATACAGCTTCATGTGCTTATGGTGCAAGGTTTCTCAACATTTAAGCTTGTGTGTGGACTGTGCAACTTGAGGTATTCAGTTACTGGGGATTAGTTCTTTGTTTTACATACTTGTACCACTGAGAAACATGGCAAAGGCATAAAATAACTGGTAATGCAAAGTCCATAAATGGTAATGAAAAAAGATCTCCAATGAAACTGAAGGAATAGAAAGACCACTAACAAATCAATCTGAATAATTAGCTTTCATAGATATTGTAGATGTTAGATAAACAAGCAAAATTATCTATATGGAATAGAATCATAGAGTGATTTATGTTGGAAAAGACCTTTAAGATCATCGAGTCCAACCATGCACTGCCAAGTTCGCCACTAAACCTTGTCCCTAAGCACCACATCTACAGGTCTTTTAAATGCCTCCAGGGATGGTGACTCAACCTCCTCCCTGGGCAGCCTGGTCCAAAGATTGATAACCCTTTTGGTGAAGAAATTTTTCCTAATATCCAGTCTAAACCTCCCCTGGCACAACCTGAGGCCATTTCCTCTCATCCTATTGCTTGTTACTTGCGAGAAGAGACCAACACCCACCTGGCTACAATCTCCTTTCAGGTGGTTGTAGAGAGTGATAAGGTCTCCCCTCAGCCTCCTCCAGGCTAATCAACCCCAGTTCCCTCAGCCACCCCTCGTAAGACTTGTGCTCCAGACCCTTCATGAGCTTTGTTGCCCTTCTCTGGACACACTCCAGCACCTCAATGTCTTTCTGGTCGTGAGGGGCCCAGAACTGAACACAGCACTGGAGCTGTGGCCTCACCAGTGCCCAGTGCAGGGGGGACGATTGCTTCCCTAGTCCTGCTGGCCACACTATTCCTGATACAGACTGGCAGCATGCGCTGATTTACAGCACACTGCATTTTTAGTAAAATATTATTCCTTATTCATAAGAATTTTCCTAGCCATTAGCCCATAAAGTATTGACTGACTACAGAGAGATTATTTTAGGATAAAGTTTTTTGCATGTCTTTAAAGTTTCTTACAAAAACTGTCCTCAGAATCTGGGTACAGCATTTGCTGTTTTTATATGTGTGACAATTTCAATGTGAATAAGCCACATGACTAAGATTTCAGCTGAGACATTGTCAGAGTATGAGTAGATGCTGTCTCTGCCCAAGACTCTCAGTAAGCAGCTAAACAGGAAAAGATTATAAGAATAATTACCTGTTTTCATGAGAAGTGCAAAATAACAACATATGTTGATATTCAGAGAGTTCAAACAAAAGTATCTTAGAGGGTCTCTTCCTCAAATTTTATATGAATTAGAACCCAGAGAGTATTACTATAATTATGAATCCTTTCTTACTTTTAGGAAATTTGTAGCTAGACTGACTGTAGTCTTAAAGGAACACACACAAAAAATTAAGCAATGTTTTCAAAATTATTTCTAAAATTAGATGTATATATATTTATCTAGAGGTCTGAGGATTTGCCCTTATTTTCAGCAATACAGCACTCACTGAAGTCAACTTTAAATCAGTTAATGGTACTGGTTTAGCTTTGCAATTTTTGCACTATGACGTGAACTTGTTTCTCATCTGCTCTCCCTGACTAGAAATATAGCCCATCAGCCCCACTGATACTAAAATAACTGGATTAAAGCGTGACCTAGTACTGTAAAATGGCCTTAGATTGTTCTTTGCTTAGAAGAATGCTCCTCCAAAAGGCAGTTTGTTCATAGTAACTTCTTTAGTTTAGTCAGCTATTGGTAGAAGTGCAGTGATTAATTTTACATCCTTGGTTTCAGATAAAAATTCAGTGAGATTGTCACAATCTGCAGGGATCACCCATCCTTTGGATGTGTGTGTGAATGTGGAGTGCCCAATAACATTAGAAGTAGATATGAGTAATTATTTACTGACGTAATGCTCCAGGAGGCTACAAAGCAAGAGTGGATGTCACCGTTTCCATAGGTGACGCATCACCAGAACTACTTGAAATCCAGCTTCTTTGGTGGATAAGAGTAATGCAGCTGACATGATTTACTTGATTTCCAAAATGACTTTTTCAAAAGTTGTCTGCTAAGGCCTTTTACGGATATTAAGCAGCTGTGGCACAAGCAGCAAGTACCTGCATGGAGTTAAAAATGGTGGAGGTAAATAGTCAGCTTTTGCAGCGGATGGATGGTGTAACCAGTGAAGCTATTCAGGATAGCAAGGATGAAAGCAAGCTGAAAAATTGCACCAGGGCCTTATGAGGTTGAGTAATTGTGTAATAAATTACTAAATTAAATTCAGTGTAGTTAAATGTAAAGTGAAAAAATTATTCCAAACCTCACATATAAAATGATGAGCTCTTAACTGACCGTTACAACTTGGGAAACTGCTCTTGAGATTATGAAAATGTCAGCTCAGTAGTGGTCGGGAAAAACAAAGTGAAAAAGAAGAAAATAGAACATGTCATTATGTCACTGCATTAATCTTGTCCACACTTCTAGTGCTGTATTCAGGCTGGTCCTCACATTTCAAAAAGGTTATAGTAGAATTGAAAGAGTTGCAGCAAAAGGCTAGAAGGAAAACTAAAAATATGGAATGGTTTCCATTCAAGGAACAACTGAATGAGGTAGTGTTTTTCAGTGTGAAAAAGGGATGGTTTAGGTAGGGTACAACGGATTTGCAAAATCAGCAGGAGACTGGAGAGAGTAGGTAGGAATCAGTTGTTCACTCTCTTCACCAAGAGAAGACCTAGGGGCTATCAAATGAGTCTAGTAGGACCAAGCTGAAAACAGAACAGAACAAAAGAGTGGTTCTATACCAAAGAGGAGGTAGTAGAGGTGTGGAAGTCCTTAGCAGAAGTTTTTTTTTGATGATTAACACTTACGCAGGTTTAAGGAAATACCAGATAAGTACTTGGGAAATAAATCTATCAAGAATTACTGACCACATTTAAGAAGTATGTCTAGTTTTGGAGAAGCCTTGAGCTCAAAAAAATTGCAGAGTCATAGCGAAGCTGTAAAAAGGTTTTTCGTATTCTTGACCTGTTCTTCCTCTTCCCCATTCTGGTCTGATTTTGGCCATGGTTGGAGAAATACTGGACCAGACAAACTTTCATTTGGTGCAGTATGGCCATTCTTATCGTCTTAATTTTGAGTAGGTAGAACTCTGCATCTAATCTCATTGATTTTGCAGTAAAAATTGTAATTATTTATTTGCTGAAACAGGTAAAATGGCCCATTTGAAAGAAGTATCATAAACATTTCCTGATGGGTGTTTCCTTACCATGTGTGTGGCTGAAGCGCAGCGTGGTGCTTTTTTCTGTTTGCATCCAGAGCCGTGCTCCCTTGAAACAAAAAGACTAAGGAAATATTTTTTTGAGATTCTCTGCAGGGGCACACACTGGGAGATGCTCATATTTTTCTATTGTAGTATTCTAAGGCTCCCCTTTCAGACTCATGAGACCATGGTTAATTTGAGCCTCTAGCCCACAGGGATTACATGATTAATCTCTGATAATTTTTAAAGCTCAAGTGCAGCTTCAGAGTTCAGCACCTTAAAAATTCTCTGTCAAAGCCAAGAGTGGGGTGCACCTCTAGATAAGAGTGCATGATTTATGTCAAATGTGGGGAATAAGGTGTATAATTAAAAACTACACATAATTGCATCTTTGTATTAGGGACAGTATTTCTACAGGTACCTCCTTTTTATATGAATAGTGTTCCAGATGCTGGCTGGCACAGGGCCATTACAGCTTCCTTGAAGGGCTGAAATAGCGAATCTCTTAGTTCAGAGATTTATTTTCAGGCGTGGCAAAGTTTTCATTGCCTAGCTGTAAACCTTTTACTTGAGGATTGCTTTATGAAGCACATCAGTTACGGTGGCCTGACAGCTTCCCCAAACCAAGAGAGTTTGGATAAAGATGCAGGTTATTTGAGATGGTGTTAACTGATTTTGTTCTAAGATTTTTTCCTGCTGTGCTGGGTGGGATCAAAGGACTTCAGAACTTCTGCTGACCCTTTTTTTTCTTTTTTTTTTTTTTCGTCTTTTGCTTGTAAAGCACTGATGCCGATCACTTTAATTTTATCCTATAATTGAATGTGTTAATTTGTTTATATTCTTAGCGTTTTGTTAGTTTTCAAGGGGATTACTGTACTCCTGTCAAGATAGGTAGTTTTCTCACAGGAATTGAATAAATTATTCATAAGAAAAATTATAGGCTTCAACAATAGGAAATATTTATGAGACTGCTTGAAGACAAGCTAGTTTCTGCTTTTCTTGCATGCTTGGGATATAGCAGTCTCCTAGCCACCCTTCCTGCAAAGACTGGTAAGGAATAAGTTTTTCTCCTTTTTTCTTCTTTTTTTCTTTCTTTTTTCTTCTTCCTTTTTTTTTTTTTTTTTTCCCTTTTCCTCTGCAGCGTTAAAGCTGGGTCCGGAAGCATTCAAATTTGATGGTGGTGTAGAGGCGGTGGCAGTGCGGCAAAATGAGAAGTATTACATCCTAAGACCGGAGGTGATTGAGACCTACTGGTATATGTGGAGATTCACCCACGATCCCAAGTACAGGCAGTGGGGCTGGGAAGCAACGCAGGTAAATGTATTCATTATCTGTCAGTAAATTAATAATTCTTATTTTCCTTTTGTAGCCACTTGCATCCTGTGGTACTGCAACACTTGAAATGGTAATTGATTTTCACAAGTCACTGTAAACCAGGGTACATACGGGGGTGCACGCAGTTATTCCTGTTCTGTAACTGTTGAAACAGATGCACAGATGAGAGACGTGTTCAGCATTATACAGCTGATGAGTTTTAAGCATGGAAATAGAATCCACTGGTCATGACTCCTGCTGTTATCAGTAGTCCACAGCCCCAAGAGAGGTAATTCATCCTGGGAAATGAAAGTGTGTTATAAATAACTTTGTTAAGCATGTGCCAGCACTCAGTTTAGATTAAAAGAGCTATTCTTATGGTTTCTTCTTGGTCAGCTATTAAAACACAAGTGGTAGGACAATTGTTCTCAGTTTGTAGACTAGAGAGCACATATATACATATAGGTGGGTTGGTATCATGGTTCGTTCTTTTCTTAGTTGTCTGGTTGGAAGAAAAAAAAATTGCCAGTCAGTTTAGATTTACTCAATTATTACAAAAGATTACATCACTAGAAGTGGGCCACTAAGGGAAGTGAATAGGTAATGGCACATAAGGCAGAACTTAAAAATTGTTGCTAAGGTGTTTTAGAGATTGCTGCCTTTTTTTTTTTTTAATAACTCCTAGATTTAAATCTAGTTGTTGTATGTTTTAATCAAATTCCCAGGTGTGAAAATGCTTGTGAGTCTGTCTCATTGGAAGGTCTACAGAAGCCCAGATTCTTTGTAAGGCTCTTAATGCAGATCTGTGCTCATGGTCTTCCTTCATTCACCCTTTGTACACAGATGGATAACTCCTTTGCCCGATAGTCATAGATTATGGGCTGTATGATTAACTAGGCTTCATTTTCACATGACGATATAATATCCTAATTGTAAAAATTATTTGTAATCCCCAAAAGACTTTTAAATGTTTCTTGGGGCTGAGCTTGTGAACCATTTTTGGTCTCATATTTTTCTCTGCTTCCACCTGCTGGTCTGTACTGAGGTCGTGCAAAACTAATTTGCTGGCCAAGCAGTTCTCTAATCATCTTCAAGATCTGTGGATTACTACAGCTCCTCCACTTCCCTGCTACAGCTCCAGCAGTCTTTGGAAACACAGCTCAAAGCCAATTTCAGAGATGTGAATAAACATTAAAGATAACAAGACACTAATTAAATATTTTGAGTACAGCCAAAGGAGATGATGGAAGAGCAAAGGAAGACACAAACGTAGAGCCTGGAGAAAATGTATTCTGCAGGTGAAAAGCAGTTTTGCTCCAGAGACCCAGAAAAAGTACTTGGAGCATGACATCTATTGAGAAGTCTGTATTCATCACGTGGAAGATAATTAAGGCAGGTTCAGAATATTTAGCTGAACTCATCCCTATCCTTCCCTCAGCATAGTTACAATCACGTCAAAGAGCCCAAGTATTTTAAGATTGTGTCTTTGTCCCAGTTAGGTTTTGCCTTGTAAGCTGTTCTATTAGAACCAACATTATGTTAGTCTGGAGAGAGGTTCCACATTTGTCACATTTGTATTCCAGAATGCATTGCCACGCTCTCAAAAACATCAAACATTGAGTCACATCATCCCTCCTGCCCAAACTATGTGTGTTTCTAATATGACAAAAACATGGATCCTTGCCAGCGTGTGTACTACAAATGCTTGCTGATCTAATGCCAGCTCCTGTCAGAAGCTATGTCTGGATGATCCAAGCTGAGATTGGGTCCTTTGTACTAGGTTAAAGAATTTAAAAATCTAAATTTTTCAGGCCAGGATCTGTCTCTTAAGTACCCTGCAAAACATGTCTTTGAATTGCATTTTGTTCGAGTTTCTCCATTTGCCTTCATATCTTGGTCCCCATTAATGCTTTCAAACCAAACCCTCCCTCCCTTCTCCCCTGCCTCCAATTTTCTCTGTGCACAGGATAGGATTTTATTTTATCCTTCTGTCAGCCTGCATTGAAGTTGTGTAAATCAAGCAACTCATGTGCCTAACTGACTCTGTCCTTACAGGGTGTCTTTTTTTTGCTTGCTTCCTCAATAAAGAGTTTCTTTATCCAACATAGCCGTAAAATATTTTTGAACTCTTTATAAATGGTTTTTCATAGCCCTCCCTCCCACGATTACAGATTTTCTTTCCCCTACCATCATACAAACACAGAAGCTCAGAAAGCTTTTTGTTCCCCATGGTTTTCTGTTCCCTGCATACAGATAATAGGTTCTTCTGTTTACTCCTCACACCTACTCACCATTTTCCCTTCTTCCCTACCACACATAGCTCTGGTTGTGTTTATTCCTCCATTTATGCACAGAGAAGAATCTGATCTGACACACAGAGCGCTTGGCTTGCTGCTGGAGTACAACACTGTCTGTATTCACTTTTCTCTTGCCTTTCAACCACTGAAGCGTACTTTGAAATGTGTATTACAGATTTCTCATGATGAATGATATTTTCTTCATCAGAAGTCTAGTAGATCTTTTAAACTTTTGGGGAAACTGAGTTTTGTTTCCAAGTTCTAAATGTTTTTATTTTTCTGCATTGAACCTGGTGTAACCTGGTGTTTGATGACTGAGTTCTTGGTGGTCTCCCTTGTTTGCTTCTTTGAATGGATGAATACATCCCTACCAGGGTGGATTTGGGTTAGTTCACCCATATGTTGGAAGTCTGCTTTTGTCATTTTAAGAACTCTTCAGAGATGACCAAGGATAGCAGAACCACCTGGCTTTTAAGTATACCGCATTACTGAATTTTATTTAACACTCCCAGCTTGGATCCCTCTCTGCTTTTTATCAATGGGAATTTGCACAGAGGGCTGGATCGTGTGTATGCAGATCTTTGTACTGTACTTTTTTTATCTATTTCACCATTGGCAGCTTCTTTTTGGCTTTATTAGCTAGATTTTTTGACAGAACTTTGGCATTTTAATGCAGGTAGTATGCTTTGACCAAGGACTGTTTTGTCACATGTCTCCAAATCCAGTGGCTGTGGAGAAAAACCAGGAAGTTGAGTCTTATATTCTCTCAGTGATCACTAATCCCTGTGACAGGGTCTCTTATGTCTTTTCTGATAAAACCCGGCTAATTCTCCTTAATACTATACTTAGCACTAGAGACAACATCCATCTCAATTGTATCAGGCCAGCCAAATTGGATGATGGTATGCTGGGGCGCTGGCTGAGGTATTAGAGAAATACACACGCAATATATTCAGGGTAAATACAGAAAATTACTAAAATCCTTTTTAGGCTAATTCTTTGAAAGCAATAAGAGCCACCATTTCACAATAGGCATGTAAAGCCAATTACTGATCTAAGCTCTGTGAATGAAGGGTTCAACTATTTGTTGGGGACTTCCGTATCTGACTAAGTAGGGCTGCAGCACGGAGGCTGCAGAGTTCATTCAGAATTTCTACTTACAGTGAAAATAATATGCAAGACCTCAAGTCTGGGCTGACTTTGGGCAAATTGAGGATTGAGAGTAAGACAGAGTAGAAAGCCATACAGCTCTCTACTTAGTGTACCAAAATAGACAGAAAAGAGCCAGGCATAGGTTGGAGGTGAAAGAAACAGGGATGCAAAGTTCATGGGTTGGAAGTTGCGAGTATGACAGAGAGGTCTTTTGAGTGGTAGGCTGGTGAAGAAACTGGCACAGTTCCTATGAGCATGTTGTTTGCATGGTCAAGAAGGGTTATACGTGCAACCACAATAAAACCCTCAGAGGAACTGAGGGAGCTGGGGTCTGATCTAGAGGCACCTCCAATTTTAGTTCTAAAGAACTTAGATCAGCTCTGACCTACTTGTATGTCATGGGCCCTGAAATTTCACTTTATGTCATTTTTAAGCTGAGATGTGTATTTGGCAAGAGTACACTACTGCATATTCTTCTGTTTTCTCTTCATTTGAATAAAGGGAACTGGAAAACCCATTTCTTTTGGTAGTTTGTTCCATTATTTAATTACTTGCATCGTTAAAAAACACGTGCTTTGTTTCCCATTTGAATTTGTCTAGTTTTGACTGTCAATCAATGGATTTTCCTATGAGTTTCTATACCATATTAAAGTTAAAATGTCTTATTCCTCCATGTTTTCTGAAGAGTTTTCATAGATTGTAATAATCTTACTACTGAGTCTACTTAAGATGCTGAAGAAATCGTATTGTCTTCTGCTGTAAAGCATTTTCTCCAAATGTCTGCACCCACATCAGTTCATCATCCTTTTTAAAAAATGCATTCTAGAATTGCATATTCCAGTTTTGATTTTAACCACAGCCCTGTGCAAAAGTAAAACTGTATTCCTGCTACTCTTTACGATCCCTGTGTGTGCACCTGCCACAACATCCTAGCAGGAACTCACACTGGATTGTCTCGTGTGGCTACTGAATTCTCTACTTTCCAGGCTAGTCTAGTTCTGCCTTTATGCTGATTTAGGATTATGTGCCTGGTTATATGAAACTCATTTAGTTTGAGCCCCAGTGACCACCAGATTACACTCTCTTCTGTTATTTACCTGTGTCTTTCTGCTAGCAGCAGTTTTGCAGTGATTGATAAAACTTCAGACCACGCCGTATGGACCTCTGTGAGAAGCAGCTCTATTTGGTGATGATTTTACATTGCCAGTTTGTTCTTAGAGCACTGTCAGTCAGTTTTAAGTTAAGGTAGTGATACTGATATGCTATAGCACTGCTTTTATCTTGAAATAATGTCTTATGGTACCATGTCAGTTTGCTTTAGAAACCTTTGAGTTTATTAGACCTCTGCAGTTACCTTTATTTCCCTATTTGTAGACCTCAAAGAATGAAATCAAGATTGTGAGCAAGATAATTTTCTATAAAACCATGCTGATTGGTGTCAATTATCCTCTTATTCTATATTCTTCACATGTATTTCCGTAACTGAGACTAACATCAGGTATGACATCCTAAAATTATTCACCCTGCCAATGCCTTAAAATAGTAGCATTACCTTGATACCCTTTCAGCCATCTAGGCCTTCCCTGTGTTCTAGGGAGTAATAAATTTAGCATCATTTTATCAAGGAAACTGGTCTTCACCTCTTGAGCGAAAGAGTATCCAGGTAGTAAATCAGATGCCTCTATCCCAAGTACTCTGAGTTCTGCATGAAGGCAGAAGACTGCAAATTTCAAGTGCCTTCTAAGCAGCTTGTCTACAGCACCAGACTTTTCAGCCGGTGTCCTGAAGTTCTCCGCACCTGTGAATCAAGTGCAATTTGTTTATCCACATCTGAACGAATAGCTGTATAGCAGCCTTTCAGAAGAATTTTCCTCTACAGTTCATTACTACCTGCAATGTCTAGATCTGTGATCAACTAGGATAAATCATCTGCCCATCCTGAACTCCAGTCCAGCCAGATTCTGTCTCCCCAAGGAGAAATTTCTGAAGGTACAAGAGTACTTGATAATTGTAAGGAGGAAAAAAAAATCAATATAAATCACATATTTTCTTTTTTCAGGCTTCTAGGCCTGCTAGCTTCACCAGTGTTGCACTTAGTTAATCCAACCATGAGACCTCTACAGCATAGAGCAGAATCTCAGTGCTGTCTATTGTCTGCAGTCTCCAGAATAAATGAGTTGAAGGAGACAATGTCCTAACAGTGATACTGTTTGTTCCTTCTTTTCATTTTGCCACAATCACTGGCAAGTTTCTACTGTCCAAGCTGTGGCACACAGTGTCAGGGTTGCTGAATCATTGACCAGAGGACACCTGCAAGGTCAGACTCTGCATGCTAGAAATTCTGGCAGGATTGTAACCATCAGAGCTTTCCTCCCACATCTTGCCACGCTCCAGAGCAGAGACAAGGACGTATTCTGCAATATTATAGAAAAGGGGACAGTAGCAAGAGGATGCACTTCATTTCCTGCTTAGAAAGCAAAAGTGCTTTGGCTCCTGTTCATTCATATCACAAAGCCTAGTGGCTGTAGGACATGTGGGGAATAAGGTGCAGGTGTTTCCGTAAACAGCACATGCGTTATTTCTTCGGAAATCAGCCAAGCCATTGATTTTTGTCTTTTCCTTCTTTTCTATTTTTTTTTTTTTGTTTGACTGCCATGTGATAACCAGCATGGCTTATGCTGTGCAACAGCATGTAGGCAAAGAGATTGTCATGCGTGTGGTGCTGTTGGACTAGATGTGTCGCATCCACCTTTCTCCACACCCTAGAGAAAACCTGGGCAACCCAGATCCCAACATGCAAATAGGCTCAGTGTAGCCCTAACCTGCACCAGTAACCAGATCTGAAAAGAATTCATTCAGACACTTTCTTTGTGTGGACTCCCCAACAAAAAAGGGAGCGTTTCTGTCCAAACTTAGAGAAGGCTCCACGTGAGGTAAGGAATAACAGTGAGAGTTACGTAACAGTGAGAGAAGGGTACTTTCTTGGCATAGGCTCAGGCTCTAGAACTACAGCCATTCCAGTAACATCCTTTTGCCAGTCTTTCTTCTTGCTTCATTAAAAGTCTTGGTCTTCAGAGATTTGAAAGAACTTTGTACAATCTCAGTTATTCTTCGGTCCATCAATAACCTCATGTTTCCACGGGGTAAGAGTTTGAGTGCACCCTCAGCAAGTTTGCCGATGACACCAAGCTGTGTGGTGCGGTCGACACGCTGGAGGGAAGGGATGCCATCCAGAGGGACCTGGACAGGCTTGAGAGGTGGGCCCATGCGAACCGCATGAAGTTCAACAAGGCCAAGTGCAAGGGTCCTGCACATGGGTTGGGACAATCCCAAGTACAGCTACAGACTGGGCACAGGATGGATTGTGAGCAGCCCTGAGGAGAAGGACTTGGGGGTGTTGGTTGATAAGAAGCTCAACACGAGACAGCAGTGTGTGCTGGCAGCCCAGAAAGCCAACCGTGTCCTGGGCTGCATCAGAAATAGTGTGGCCAGCAGGTCGAGGGAGGTGATTCTGCCCCTCTGTTCTGCTCTGGTGAGACCCCACCTCACTGTACTGAGTCCAGCTCTGGGGCCCCCAGTACAGGAAAGACATGGAGCTGCTGGAGCAAGTGCAGAGGAGGGCCACAGAGTTGATCAGAAGGCTGGAGCACCTCTGCTGTGCAGACAGGCTGAGAGAGTTGGGCTTGTTCAGCGAACTCTCTTCTGGAGAAGCAAAAGCTCCAGGGAGACATTATTATGGCCTTCTGGTACCTAAAGGGGCCTACAGGAAAGACGGAGAGGGACTGTTTATTAGGGACTGTAGTGGTAGGACAAGGGGCAAAGGCCTTAGGCTGAAGGAGGGGAGATTTAGATTGGACGTTAGGAAGAAATTCTTCCCTGTGAGGGTGGTGAGGCCCTGGCACAGACTGCCCAGAGAAGCTGTGGCTGCCCCATCCCTGGCAGTGTTCAAGGCCAGGTTGGGTGGGACTTTGGGCACCCTGGTCTGGTGGAGGGTGTCCCTGCCCATGGCAGAGGGGTTGGAACTAGATGGCCTTTGAGGTCCCTTCCAACCCAAACTATTCTGTGGTTCTCTAATTTCAGTGATGACATCTGCCAGCATTCTTCATGCATGTGTCCAACGGAAAATTCCCCTTTGTTTCCCAGTATTTCTAGTATACAAAGGCTATAGTAAGGACCTTGGAGAGTTAATTTTGATTGAAATTGTTTTCTCTGCATAAAAGGGGACATCATTCAAAACTTATTTCCTCCCCTGCCTTGGCTCCCTGCAGCTTCTGTTGAGTATAACTAGCAAAAGTCAGAATTAACGAAAACCCGGGCCTAAAGCACCATGTGGAGAGAAACTTAATACAGGGTAACAGGCTGAATCATAGATTACTGAACTACAGGTAGCTGTGTTCAGTAGCTGGTAATGACAGGCATCCTGAGCCAAACATTTTCCTTCATCACTGCTCCTTTTCTGTCCCTGCGTGAATCTATTAAAAGAGTTGGTGTCTGCTGAGGAAGCACTGCCAAAGCAGCGGGGAAGCGCAAATAACCTGTGAATCATTTCAGAGTTGTTTCTTTGGGGCCAGTTTTAATGGCTGATATCCTTGTGTGCTGTAAGGTCGTGCGTGTGACTAGAATAATGAAAGCGTAGGCAAGGGGTGCTCTGAGCTCCTAACACATTCTTTCCAGTCTCCTCCTCTTCCATTGTGCTTTTTGCAGTACTGTGTTGGAGCTGACTAGCTGGGTGATTTGTGAATCACGGATCCATTGGCCCCTTTCTGCATGGAATGTTTATGGATTTAAACTTCATGCTTTAAAGATAAAGAGCTCCTTTGCAGTCCAGCACACAAGCTGACTTGAGTTTCAGCTGTATAAAGGGGAAACAGAGAAGAGCACATGTAGGAGATAGAAATGTGGGGAGAAAGCAGCAGCTAGAAGAGTTTGTAAGATGAAATCAACAGTCCCTAAAGATGAGTACAGTATTTTATTCCTACTTTCAGTAAGTCCCTAAGACTAGTTACTAGTCACAGCGTTCCTATAACTCTTCAAACTCTTCCAGCTGCAAAATCCAGGGATGTTTGTCATCTTCCTATGCACTTCACAGAACATGTTGCGTTGATTGACGGATGGGTGTTCCTACTCAGTGTTACCTGTGAGGACCCGTACCAGCTCAGAGCAAAAGTCTACTGAGTCCGTGTCCTGTCATCAATATCAGTCAACAGTGAATACCTAGGAAAGAAAGTAATCTTCCCCTAAATACTTTCTTAGCATCTAGCAGTTTGCCACATGTGGTGGTGGCAGTAGCTCTGGAGGGATTTTACTTCAGTATATGTCCAGTCCCTTTTTATTTGTTTTTTGATCAGCATAGACTGTTAACATCCACAGCATCCTCTGACAAGGAGATTCACAAAAGGATAATGCAGCATGGAAACAGCTTCCTCCTTTGTTAATCAAGCCTGATCCTTTTTTGTTTCCCAGTTTTGCTCTACAATTAAATTATTTTAATTTTCTTTTTCCTTCCTCTTTGCAGGCAATTGACAAGTATTGCCGAGTAAGCGGTGGCTTTTCTGGTGTCAAGGATGTCTATTCCTCATCTCCTACATATGATGACGTACAGCAGAGCTTTTTCCTTGCTGAAACTTTGAAGTAAGTGCTCTTCACTGTTGCATCTTCCTGTAAAAGCTAGCATCCAAATTCTAGAATACAGTGGCCTAACAAATAATCTGTTGTCTTGTCCGGGTGGTTTATGGTTTGGGCTTTCTTTTTCCCAGCTTTAGGGTCCTGGATCAGCCCTTTTTACCAGCAGAAAATACAACTGGAATTTCCCATACAAGAAGCTTATGCTGAGGGAGCCTTAATTTTTTAGACTTCTGTTTGATTTCTGGCAGACAGAAAGAGCAGAACAACAGAGAGGAGTTCCTTTTAAGAAATTCCTTTTGCAGAAGACTCTTTTTTTGTAGATACACTGACTTGACATTTTTTGTACAAGTACTTGCCATGCTCTGATGCTGTAGAATCTGTTTCTCCTGTGTGTGTCACTGGAAGGGACTAAATGCATGGAACAAAAGTCCTTTGTACTCTTGGATGGTTTTTCTGTATTTATCCCACAATATATTTTTCTAGAATGTTGGGGGTTTTTTTAAGAAAGAATATCAAGCATATTTTATAATCTCTTACTTACTGAAATATTTTCAATTTGGTCAAATCAGTAGGACACCTGTAGTCCATCCTGCAGAAGCTAATGTACTCTGTTGCTTATTTGGTTCAAGGTAAAATGTTCAGCCATTGTTCTTCCACCGTGTGTCTTTTTAATTACTAAAAAATGCTGTATTAGAATATCTCATAATCTCTAATTTACAGAGATGATACAATAAGAAAAACTGTTATAAAGGTAGGAATATGTAATGGAGATTTTATTAAGAGATCTGTTTTTAAAACTGAACTAGCATGTTATGACTACTCATCTCCATCATTGACACAAACCAGCTATCAAGAGCTCTCTTGTCACATGGTTGTGATTGCTCGCCTATGAAGCAATGTTTTCTAATGCGTGACAATTTTCTTGACGCTCAAGTTACATCAGCAAATATGGTCATATCATTCTGACATTGAAATCTACCACAATTCCTGTATTGGTTACCTCCCTGAAATCTTGCCAATTGTCTACTTTTGGAAGAAAAGTGTCTGAGCTGGCTATATTCCCTACGCCCTTTTTTTTTTTTTTTTTTTTCCCCTCCTGCATAACAGTTTGGACAATGTTTCGTTTGGTTAAATCCACAGACAGAAGCCACTGCTGGCAGTGTGAATGAAGCCAGAGCTGCTATTAGGAGGCTTAGTTGTTGCCTCTGCATGTATATCCATGCCACTTTCTGCCAACGTGTGATGGAAGGGATAATGCACACGTTGTTGCACAAACCTGTCAGCAGTGAAGATTCATTAAGGTGCCCTTTCTGTCTTTACAACCCAGTGATGTGATGAAAAAACAGTTGTAACCATTTGGCAGTCTAGCAAGGCATGAAGGCATGCAGGCTTTGCAGAATAAACAGGATTTCTGCACAGCAGCAGAGTTTATAGTATCAACAATATCAGATTTCCAGGTTTTAGCTGTAGCTGATGTGTGTGAAGATTGATTTTGAGTATTGGAAGCTCAGAACGCAAAGGGGAGAAAGCAGGTCCTGACAGTGGCAGTACAGGTGCCTTCTTCATGCACCACAATAATGTTTCTCTGGCAAGTGGAGGGCTCTGAGTTCATCACATGTAAGGGAAGAGCCTGGCTCTTCTGTCCTTCTGCTGGCTCCTTACCAGACTCCTCTACATCGTCACAATACTTTGTTTCCCCATGTTATCATTATAAAAATAAAGTCAGCCACTGCTACCTTCTCTGTTGTCTTCATTAATTTTATTTCACTTACTCCTTTGAGTTCATTTTCTGGAGCCTAAAAGCTATATACTCCAAAGAGAGAGGCAGCAGTTTCACACAGGTCCAAATCAGAGAAGCAATACCTCCCCCAGGAGCTGATGGTATATGATTATCTGCCTATAAAAGCCAAATCAGAGAGTGACATCTGCTCCTAAGGGACTGTCATGGTGACAAGGCTGACCTTCAAAGTATTGCCAGAATCCCGTCTGCATCTTAAATAATCACAAGGAGATCTGAAAATTCACTGATGCCTCATTCAGTAACTGGAGGTACTATAGTGCAAGCATTGCAAAAAAAGGCAGTTCTAGGAAGAAACTCAGAAATTTTTACTGGTTTTAGGTTTGAATCATTTCCTGCTTGCGGGGCCAAACAAAGTTTTATTGGAGAGCTGGATTAGATGTTTAACATTGATGTGGTTGGCATAGCCAAACCAGAAACTGGTATCGCCTTGAAATAAAATAGAGAACATAAGCTCAGGATAGCTCAAATGGCTATGAAAATAAAGACAGAAGGGTTGGGTGTGATGTCATGAGGAAAATGAAGATGTCCCTCGGAAGAGTGGCATAAAATGTGTGTTACGGAATGCCTGCTATGATCCTTTCTGCTATTGATGATAACTTCTGCATCTTCATTCCCCTTAAATTCAGAATTGATACCTCTCCCAAACATGCATTGTTGCTGCTTAGGTACTGGGGCTTATCAAAGATACTCAGCCAGTTATGAGAGTTTCAGCAGTATGAGTGGCAAGAAGGTAGCTATTGAGTGAAAAGGAGCAAGGCATAGAAATAGGTTGCATAAGTTATTCAGAGAAAAAGCATGAATCAAATGAGGAAGGTGAATTTGAGTAAGATGAAGCATTGCTGCTGTCGTGAAAAAAATTTGGAGAGCCACAGAGAAAGCAAGGTAAGGAGTAAGGAGGAAAGGAGAGACATGACGCTTTAAAGACAAATAAAAAATGTAGAGAAAGAGACTGGACACTTGGGACAGAACAATCATCTCAGCAATATTTTTTTGTGTGTAAACAGTTAATTAGTGAGGAAGGGAGGAAAGGGTAGAGCTTGACTGACTGGGTTGTGCTGTGGGTACAGCTGGCAAATAAAGGCAGTGGGAGAACGATCAGGCAGAGACATGCAGTTGCAGACAGTGGACACTACCAGCATCTGACTGAGAGAGCGAAGTACCAGCGGCCTCACAGAGCGAAGGCAGAACGACGTGTGTGCGCATTCTGGGTGTGACCAGACCCACTGACGGCACTGACACCCCTTGTCACGTGCTGCAAGACCTGTCAGTTTCTGGAGGGCAGGAAAGCAGGCCGTAGCAGAAGCTGAGAGGTCCTGCACACCCATGATGTTACACTTGCACTTGCACAGTCAGGTTTTCTGGAAGAAGGGAAATGCCTTTCGGATTTTAACAATTGAGTTTGCAAGCCTTGACAAAGATCCCTGCCACCAACACCTCCTACAAAGTATACCACAGCCACATTCAAAAGTGTGTATCAACAAAAAAGAACCAAGAAATACTCTTCTTCCACGTATGTCCAGAAACCTGAACTTTGTTACGTGCTTCATTTGCTCTGCGTTGTTTTATAACACAACATTTATGAATCCCTTCTGCACAATATATTGGCCCATTTCCTCCTACCAGAAGCCTAACCAGCTTCCAGCACAGTGATGACAAGTCAGATACCTGGCATGGTGTAGTGGCTTCTCTTGTGCTTTGCTGAAATACTTGATTTGGATTAAAGAGTATTAGTCATTTCCAAGTGGGTTTATACCATTAATAAAGAATTTTTTGCCAACTTTGTCTCTGCTCCCCTCTCCCTAAAATTCTTGTGCTTGGTGTCTTGATGTTTGTTTTACATTGCAAGTCTTCGAAAGGAGTCTTGAAAAACAAAAGTTACTTGGTGAGATTAAAATGCTATCTTTACAATGACTTTTCACTGTAGGGCTTGATCATCATAAAAATGACTTTTCAGGTCATTATAGCATGGAAGGTTTTGTGGGTGCTGTATAAAGATTGAAAGTAAGTAACTTATTTACAGCTTTAGCTGTTGACTGGCTGGGCATGAAGCTGTTGTGTTCCCCTTCCTGTCTGTTGCTCTGCTTTAATACCCACCATTTTTCCTTTCTGTCTTGGTATCTAGGTATTTGTATCTGCTCTTCTCCAATGACGACCTTCTACCATTAGACAACTGGGTTTTTAACACAGAAGCTCATCCTCTGCCTGTTTTACATTTAGCCAACACTACACTGTCAGGAAATCCTGCATATCGATAAAAACAGCTCTGTGAAGAGGAAAAGAGACTGTTTTCAGCTCTAATTTGTTTACATGGACCACTTGAGACTTTAAGCAGGAGAGGAGACAGACACTTGATTAAACTAGACCTCTGAGTCAAGCAAATAACCGGCGTGAGAAACAAAGCTCTTCAACATACAGATAAGTTAAAACTGAAAAAAAAAAAAAAAGTTTGTTTTATACATGACCAAAACACGTTAGTGTGGTACTTGCAGGACAGAGACTTCATGCGCTTTGAACCTAGCAAGACATGGAATCTACTGTTTAATATAAATGCAGCAGCATAAGGAAGAGATGGCTTTCCTGGACAGGGAGAGGAACTTGCTGCTGCTGCTGTTGGCTGTTGCAAGGAACAACACCACACCAGTCACCTCTTCAGCTCGGGTGGGTTCCAAATACCTAGATTTTCTTTTTTTTTCCTAGATTTTTTTTTTTTTTTTTTTTTTTTAAATTTTTGTTTGATGATGGCATGAATAAAGCAACAACAAAAAGCAACATCACTGCACCAGCAGCATTAGGTTTTGAATTTTTTTCTGTACCTGTCTGAATTTTCTAAGGAGTATCTGTTTGTCCAGACTGGCAGCCATTCTCAGGTCCTCTAAGCTATTAAAACTAAACTCTAAGCTATAAAAACTATTGCAGCCTCATTTTCCCTTTTCAAAATAAGGCTGAAAGATCTGTGTTGTATGCTTACATCCAAAAAAAGGATTCGTAAGCATTTGGTTTGTAGTTCACCTTCAGCAATGTGGGCTTAGTTCATTTGGCAAGCTACAGTCACAGAGCCTGGAGCGTATCGGAGGGGTAGGAAGGAGCCTGAGTTTCCTTTTCTCACAAATCCTGTCAGATGGAAAAAAAAAAATTCTCTTATTAGTGCTGGTTCTTTTAGCTAAACAGAGATGACAACGTGAGAAAAACAGTCTCTCATGATTTGTATAACAGGATACAGTATATGGCACATAAAAATGCAACCCTTGAACTAAGCAACACAAGTTTATTTCTTTATATTTTTCCACACAATCGGGGTTTTTCCTAAAAGTTAAATTTCATTCTTTGGATACTATTTGTGGAACCTTCTTTGCAGGTATGTGTCTGACAGAAGCCCAAAACTGCTTTTGATTTAGTTTACAAAACTTTCCTTCTTGGTGCTCCAGTACAAAGCCCACATTGTCTTCTTTGGAAACATCATCTCTTACATATGAGTGGAAAAAGAAACTGAAGAGTCTCTTCTTCCATTAGTTTATGAGAAATGAGGTGCTGTTACCTGCACGTTTGGTTTTTTTTTCCTAGGCTGGGCTAGACAGTATCACTTAAATGCAGTCTGCTTCAGTCTTCACTTAGTTGCTAAAAGAAGTTTCATCTTTTCAAGTATATCTCATTCTCTTTATTTACCGTTGTTCCAGCTTAAATTATTCTTTTTATTCCCCTCTATAGCTCTCAAATCCTTTTGCTATGGTGACTGGCCCCGTTGCTGGAAAAGAGCTGTGAGATGCTTCTTTCCCTCCTAATCAGTGCACGGGTTGAGTCTTTAAAAAATCTTGATTGTATTTTCATACTGAGGTGAGTGGACAGTTACTTCAAGAGGAGGAAGACATAGAGCTTGGAGAAAAACTCCAATCTCAGTGTTTTTACCTTGATACCAGTCACTTAGTTACTGTAATTTGCAGCAGTATATTAGAAATAATTTGAGAACTGATAAAGTAATAGATACAGTAAATAATACTGATTCAAATAATTGTTTATTTAAAATTAGAAGTAGCTTAATAAATGGATTCTTATTACTGGTCCCACATTAATTGATTTTTCTAATTAGTATTCAGTGACTTACTGAAGAGCGAGTCATTTTCCATTTTCCGAAGTTCAGATATGTTGTCTTTTCAAATTGAGTTTTTTCCATCCCATGAGAACTGTTATTAGTTTTAAAACTGCACTCATTCTCCTAAATCTCTCTGGGTACAAAAGAGAAAGAGGAAAAACAGACTCTTCTGCTGTTTTGGTTGTTTTTTTTTAAAAAAAAAGGAAAGAAAAAGAAAAAAAGACACTTTCCAGCCCATCCACCCATTCCCATACACCTCCTTATAAATGCAGATGTAGAATGGCTGCCAGTCTGTTCAGAGAAAGGTCAAGGACAGAATTGTGGAGTCCCAGAAACAGCAAACTTCTTAACACTGTTTGCTGCTCTTCCATCCCCCTCTTGGGAGTTAAAGAGCAACCCTTCATTAATTAATTCCTCCATGAATCCCGATGGGTTAACTCACTGCCACAAGAATGCTTGAATTGAGGACCTAAGCCATTTCATGTTATGGGATGGTATTTTTCTCAAAGCAGATGTACAGTACTGCTATTTCTTCTTTGTGTTGACAAGCAGCAGGTACCAAATAGAGGACACTTGTTTCTCATTTTCCAGTTGCCCCAACAGCTGTCAGTTTCTACTCTATCACTCTTTAAAATGCAAACTCTCCTTTTCCTCCAGAAGCTACTGATGTGCATAGTCCATCAAAAATAATGCATTTTATGAACTAATTGCCGTGTCATTCATGAATCTCTCCATCCTGAGATTTCCTAGAGCAAGCTGAGTTTGGAGGTAACTGAAGGATATTGAAACTTCTGACTGAAGTGACGTGCCCTCATTCTGAGTCCTTCACAGAGAAATAGGTTCTGAGCTGCAGAATGGCATTATGTGCAACCCAAAGTTCAGACTGTTTTCCCTCTGGGTACATAAGGTACAGTAGAATATTGTCATTTTCATTCTGTTGCTGCTGTCTTACCTACTTTCATGATGATAGAGTGTAAATTTAAGCACAAAATGACTTTTTAGTCCTAGTAGTTGTTTCCGAGTCTTGCACTGTATTCTCTAACAAAACAATCCTCGTTTTCTTTAGATAGCTGTCCCATTTTAGCAATTTCTACAGTACCCTCTCCTCTTACAGGATAAAATAAAGAACAGAAAATCATGTATGTTTTTGGCACTCTGGATTGGGGCAAGAGCCTGGAAATATCAGAACTGACTATTTCCCGTTTGCATGCAGTCGAAACAAGGATGTTCAGTTCTTTCCCTAATCCAAGCCTCAAGCTTGCCTGTTGGTCAGGATCTGCTAGCAGTGCTTTTTTTTTTTTTTCTAACACTTACAGCTTGACTTTTTAAAGAAGCCAGATTTCTGCAGTTCCCATTGACCACCCTGGAGCTGTGTGTGGCCTGCAGTCAAGAAGTCAACTTCTTAGCTTTGTCCCCTAAATAAAAACAAACCCCTTGAATGATATTCTTGGTGTTCATTTTGCTGTACATTATGGTCCTTAGAACTGAATGCTTAAGAGAAGTATGGAAAATAGTAAGTACGCTGGAGTAAAGGCAAAAGCAGGTATTTCCCTGCACCAGTCAACCTTTGAGGCTCCTTGAGCTCCCTACTCCAGAGCTGTGGATCAGTGTCTTCTACCTCCCAATCACTGACGTATTCCCACCCAGTATTTTACAAGATTTGAATGTTGAGTATCCACGTTCCGAAAAGTGAAAATAATTACACACTCCCTATAATAACATCCTTTAAGGTTACAGGTCTACCCTGTGCTGACTTAACAGCCGAGCAAAGCCCTGTCGGGCTATCTTTTTTGATCCCCTCTCCTGTCCCTCAGGAAATGACATTACAAACCTTCATAACGTGACTCTCCCTAGTTTGAACGGAGAAGCAGTTACTAGCATTAACATTGAAAGGATCAACAACATAACCTGGCATCCACAGAAAACGGTGAGGCAGTTTACATCTCAGGGCTGTAGTAACAGGCGCTTAGCGAATCAAGCCTGTTATGTACATTAATAAGTCTAGTCCGTGTTTTTAAGGGGACAAGTAAGAAGCAGGCTTCTCGTTACAAGAGAAAAATGAAAGCAGGCTCTTGATCCACACTGTAGTTCAGAGGTCTGTTCACCCTGATAGGACATCCCTCTTCCGCTCCTTGAATTTTGAGAAACAGTCTTCTGACTCAAGAGTTGGAATTGCCATACAAAGAGGAAACCCAAGCTCTTTTGCAAGTCACGTGCGTACAACTGTAGCAGAAATGATAGGCACTAGCTGCTTCGGCTGTCAGCCCCTTCTAACAAACTGCTCTGTAATTGCCCAGAAAAGTTGGGAACCACCGAAGGAGAAGGAGACAGCCTGACTTGTTAACGGTGAATTGTTGCCTTTAATCCTAATCGCTTGGTGGAAGTTGGATTTGCATTCTGCCTTTATTCTTGCTTTGTCTAAAAGTGACAGATTATTTTTCCTCCAAAATAATAAAAGGGCAAAAGTCTATCTTCTGATGTGAAACCTTCTGCCTCTGACCTGGAATCCTGCATATGTACTTTTTACAGATTAAAAAATAATATTGTATATAAAAAAGATTGAATAAAGAATGTCTTTAAGTGAAAAAGATGCCGTTTTTGTCCTTTGCCTTCAATAGCAACTTCCCATAGCACTGGACCGTGAAGTTGATCTTACTTCATAGGCTTGGTGGTGCTGCAGCTTTTCTTGACCTTGCAGCTCTACTAGGGATTTTGTCAAGTTAAACATGTATCAAGACCTGCTGTTGCAAAATTAAACCCCTGTACCCCTTGCTTGATTTTTCTTTTTTTTCGGGGGTGGGGGTGGAGATTTCTACTCTTTTGTTAAATTTGTGTGCAAGTGGCTAAAAGGTTCAAATATTCTTAGTGATCAGGGTAAAGGGGGCAGGCAGACAAGCAGTGCTACAAGGTGAACTTAATTTTCGTTAAGACACCAGGTTAAAATCCTAGGTTTTCTTGATACTGAACAGTCAGGAAATTGGGCAATTAAGTCTGTCCATCCGTTCCTCTGCTCTCTGTGAAAAGGAAGTTGGTTTTAGTTGTTTAAATGTTGTTCGCAGGGAAACTAGTATGAAGAAATCTCTCCGAGTGAGCCTGTTTTCCCCCTGGACCTTTGAATTCACAGGAACTGCTGCTATAGCTCTCCGTTTGGCTCATACGCGGTACTGTGTTTTCACGGTGTGCGGTGACAGCCATCCTGTGCATCCTGTTTCCGTGCTTCATGTCCAGTGCCCAACCTTCCCAGGGTGCTTCTGCCTCAGGGTGCGATGACCTCCATCGGTATTACTTCATAAGAGAAAATTGCTTCCAAAGCACCATAATTCGGTGCAAGACATGACACCAGGTACACCCTTGCTGTCCTGGCATGCCATCCGTTTTGAGATCCAGTTATGCGTTCAGCTCCTTAGCTTTCCACACCAGCGCTGAATGTCACGATGGACCCAGCTTCTTACCACAGCCAAAGCAGTGTCTTCTGTATCCATTGGTCTCCCTGTGGTGTACCCAGCCCTTAAGCCACCTCATTGAATTTCACTTCTTGCATCAAAGTGTGTTGGCTATGTCTATCCACATCACACCGTCTCGGCCACTGAGCCCTAACACACAAAACCTTGCCTCCTGCTCTAGTGCTATCAAACTCTCTGTCCTTGTGTATAACATTTCAAACGGGATCCTGTCCTTTGTGGTTGCCTTGCATTGTCTCTGCCTCTTCAACAGTGAAGTTTCACCCCTCAGCTTTTACCTCTTCTGAAACACAGTTAATTTGCACATCCTCTATCTGAGGATATATAGCGAATATCCTCTGTTGTATCTCCTTTGGCACTCTGCCTGTGTGTCACCCGCCCCCCTCCCTCCCTTTGTAGACTCCGTGATTGTGTGCACTCCTTCCTGGAGACCATGTTCCTTTCCTATGCATATTAATTAGCTGTATTTAAAAATCCTGAAATCAATCCTTAATGGTTTATTTTTAGCCTTCATCTTGCAGCTCTGGGAGTTGGCTTCTCTCCGTACAAAGCCATAGGCATTCTGTGGGCTTTGGAAAGGAAACATTACTCTGTTTGTGCCAGTTCACACGTGGGATGTGTGAAGGTTGGTGGTGGTGTACTTTTTAATGTGAAGAGCAAGACTCTTTTTGACAACAACATTTCAGATTGAGCAAACTCCCATGTGAAAAGGTTTGAGAAGAGCAGCCACTCATAAAGCCAAACTACTTCCAGGTAAAAATTCAGGGAGGGAATTGGGGAGGAATAGACACTGTGTGTCTGTGTGTACCAAGAGTTTCACTGTTTTCTTTCTTACATGGTTTCTACTGTACAAGTAGTTATGGGCAACAGGTATGATGTCTGTGTGTAAACCACAGAAAGGAGGAGCTGCTGCATGACTGAGAGACAGCATTGTGTTGCTATGGGATCACATCGAAGTCCCATGTGAATTGCATTATGATGCAGCTACAAAAATGAAGAATGTCCCTAAGTCATTTTTTCCACAAGCTGGTGCTGCGTACGTCTGTGTACCCATCTCTATCAATCCATGCTGAAACTTAAGCAAGGAAATCAGTGGAGGAAGCCCTGAAGAGGAGGAGTGGATGCCAGCAGCCTACTGCATTGCCTGTGCACGGGTTCCAGGAAGTGAGGTGCAGGAAGATATTTCATCTGGACAGATAGACTCATCCATGATGGTTGTGTGGATCATGCCCAGCATTCCTGTGAATCCCTCTACAGAGTTTCTGGCTTAACTTGAACCATCTGTGAGGCCACAGAATGTATTTTGATTCAAAGAGTCACTGAAGATGCAGAATGACTTCAGATACCAAACACAAAAGTTTTCAGGGTAAGCAGATCCTACTTTTTATGAGATACGTTGTTCTCCAGATGAAGGGTGTATGGTACACCTCATGTAACTGAACTGCAGTAATATATGCAATGCTGCATTGGTTAGTTTGCTTGAAAATATGCACACGAGAGCTGCACAATGGATGCAGAAACGGATAAAGGAGATGAAGTATAAAATGGAAAAGGAAATTTATAGATGTTTTAGTGAATGTCACTAAATCCTGGCACTAGGGCACATCTTCTGTAATGGCAAGAAGAATCTGTCTGCAGCAGAAGAAAGTTGGGAAGAATTGTCAATAAAGAAAACGAAGGATCAGGTAATCTTAAGGCCTGGAACAGCAGAAGACAAAAGAAATTTAAAAAGTCAAAAGGCAAACTTGTACCTCCAGGGACTAGGAATAAAACCTTTCACTATAATCTGGGATGTTGTCAGTCTGAAATCATGAACACTGAGAAAGACCTGAATGTATAGTCAGCCATAATGACACAGATCACCAACGCAAAGTGAAAAAAAAAATAAAGTGAAAATATTGAATGGCTATGCTGGGTCAAAACTAAGATCTGTCTAACCTAGCATCTTGGCTCAAGACTGACCAAGAGCAGATTCCCATGGAAGAGTAGAAAAATATTATATATTTATACTTCACAAATGCACCCTGAAATGATCTGCAGCTTCCTGAGCCATAGGTGGTGTCTCTGTATTTAATAGCCCTTGAGATACAGGGAGCAGGGATGTTCTTAGGAATTAATCTAGTCACTGAACCAATAGAGACTGTCAGTGTGCAGAACAAGCTCTGCCAAGGAGGCTCATGGTGGTGACAAAGCACCCATGCATCCAAGGGGTATTTCTGATGAAACTAAAAAGCTGTCAGTGCTGTACAAAGCAGGATAAACACATCTGAGCTATGGTGGATGGTTCTGGTCACCTATATTTAGAAGGGCTTGTCTCAGTGGAACAGGTGTAAGACAGGAGTGTTTAGGCTTACCAGGGAATGGAGAGTTGATGTCAAGAGAGGTGAGAAGAGTTTAGCCTGGCAAAATGGAATACTGACAGAGGGGATAACTGCTGTCCACAACCATCCCAGGGCCTGATGATCCTGGGAGAGAAAAATGCTGTTTTTCCTGGAGGACAAACCTGGCAAGAAAAAACCCAACTCAAATGATACCTGCAATGTCTGAATCATTTCTGACAACAAGCTCCTAGAAATAGAAAACATGTTGATCTGCTGAAGAAAAGGATGATGTTTTCTCGTTGCCTGCTATTTCAGGTACCTGAATCAAGGATATAGGAGGTCCCTTCCTGTCCTACATTCCAGAGCTCCTATGGGAGCTCTGTATCTAGGGCTGAATTTACAAAAGCCCTTTCCTTTGTGCTGTTCTCTGGTTTTAGTGCAGGGCAAGTGTAAAATGCCATTGGATCAGAAAAAAAAGCCTTTCTTACCTGCATGGATGGGAGCAGTTGGTTCACGTTTGCTATGCTGGATGAGTAATGTTGAATAGAAAATTACCAAAATACTTGCTATTAAGTTTTCAAACGTGGTTATCCGATTAGCTTTCGCCACTGAAGTTGCTGTGTCTGAATCAGAAACAGATTGCAATGTGTTGAAACACAGTGCTATCAACATAGGGCACCAGTCTCTTTTATCTAAAAAGCTGTTATTGAACAAGAAATGAGGAACAAGGAATATGGTACTAAAATAGAAGAGCGGTACAGTCCACAAATAAAGTCCTGATGATTCTTACACAGCAAAATAAGTAAAGATCATCAGTACCCTCAGAGAGATAATCTCTGAAGAGACCATCTGTTGCATGCACTTACATTCTTTTTCCCATGTTTGTATATGCATCTTTCTGTCATAAGCTCATCTCGTCCTTTATTTGGGTGCATAGCCCATTATTACCTGAGGTGCTTTATGTCTGTGGGTTATTTCTATACTAATTAGTGTTTACATCAAGGGATTTTCCTGACAGTTCTCTGGCATTTTTGCAAATGTACTCTCAGATCTGCACTGATGCATAGTTACGCATTTTGTACACTTTAGCCACGCAAATAATTTCAAAGAATCCCTACATTGCTGTTAGGTGTGCTGAAATCTTAAAACTAGTGCTACTTGGGCAACCATTTATATCGACCTAATATTATAGTCTGCTAATTCCTTATACCAAGCTCCTGTAAACTCAGACACTGTATCACAGCAAGGTTAGATTTTCAGGTTCTCATTAGATATTTTTTAGCTGAACTGGAAATTTCCCCCAGGAAAAGAATCCCCAAAATCTTTGAATACCCACTGGTTATCAACGTGTGGGATTAATTGCTTTCCTGTGAAGCCTACTAGGGTGAGTTCAGTGACAAAAGGAAAAATTTACTGCCACATCCAGGACACATTGTTACACTGATTTTTTATTAGTTTAAATAAAACACAAATACGGCTTTTCCAGGTGTGTAGCCTAAGTAAGCCTTTCTATATACTGCCTCTGATCTCTTCCAGTTCCTGCTCATGTTATTTCTTAATAGAGCACAAGTCTGTGGGGAAAACACATCAACCCCTTCACAGAGCACAGCGTGTAGCCCTGGAGATGTTCCCTCTGAACAGGTTATGTTCTGTGCCAGATGCTTGTTAGCTGCATCAGAAAGATGCTCTGCCCGCGTCCATATTTTACCCCTGCAGTAGAGATTTTTCTGCCAGCTTGAGCTGTTGGGAAAGGGCGCCGATGGTTCAGATGTCGGACACTCATAGTCTGTCTCCCAAATGCTGAACATCCTTCGCCCGCTTGCGTGTGTAACACCTGATGCAGCTGACTCACCAGGATGTGCAAAGTCTCCTGTTTTGGGAGCCAGCAAGGCTCAGCGGACCCAGCCAGGGGCACAGCAGCCTGCCCTGAACAGATCAGGAAATCAACAGAGCGAGCGGTGGCGAGTTTGCGATGTGGGGCATGAATCGTGACCGTGAGAAGCCTTCTTCCTGGAAGGGATCAAATGCCTCACGGGGAGGGTCTGGTAACCTCATGGACACCGTGAGATTTCAACTGGCTCCTGTTGAGAAAAGACCGTATTTTGGCTTTTAGCTGCTTGAGAACCCCAGTTTTTCAAAAGCTCTGAGTCAGCCTGCAAGAATTATGAAATTGCTTCTAAATGTTTGAGGAACTTTTTCCATGTCTTCTGCATTAAGCTCACCTTGAGTACTGCTGCAAATACTGAAGTAAGGGCAACTTTTTTAAGCTTAAATCTGAGACAGACAAGGATCTTCATTCCCCAGACATACCAGACAATTTCTCCTGTTGACTGCTCTGGTTCAAACACAATTGGCAACATCCTGTTTTTAGTGAGATGGCTCAGAGTAACAAAGTACAAAACACAACAATGAATAACATGACATCCAAATAAAATATTCTGTGATGTAAGTGTGAGCCCCACAATTACTTTTGGGTTCTTGCGCTGATCTTTATACCAGCAGGTTTGTTTTTCCACTGCCAAGTGAATAATGCATGGGCTTCACACGCTTGGCTTTAACTCCATCACCTGTAGTTCTTCCACCCCTTGCTGCAGGAGTGCTGGAAGGAGCAGGGTGGGGAGAAACTGGAAAGGGGTGGTGGTGATGGTGGTGGTGGTGGTGTTTAAACTGTCTCCTACATAACTGTCTGTACAGAGAGCCCCATGCAGACTTCCAGTGTATTAGCCAGTTTGTCCTCAAGACAGGAACAGAAAGCTAGATAGTGGCACTCTGGGTTTGGGAGACTCTTCCAGATGCTCTCTGGGTTGTGCTCTGGTTCTCTTGTCACAGCTAAACATGGCATCACTCCCACTTAAGCAATCTTTAAGGAATGACCCAGAGACCCTTTCTTGAAATAGATGCATGAAGCCATTGCCCTAAAGCTACATTGCAAAATTTTGACTTGTAAAGAGGGGTTGCAAAGCACTCAAGAACGTTGGAGAGGAGGTGAGATGAATACCTGCATGAATACTGGACATGATATGTCGAACTTACCCAGACCGTACTCAGCAGCAGGCAGCCTGCACCAGCAACCTTGCACTGTGTTATTTGTGATAAAAGTGCAGGCTTCGTAAATACAGAAACGCAGTAGTCAGAATATTAAATTGGGCTTCACCGAGCAAGTGAGGAGAAACTATTGCTGAAGATACCATCTTGTGGTAGTAAGAGGCACAGGCGAACAGAGCCAGCAGATGTAAAGTGTGTGAAGAAGCAAGCATCAGTCTTACTGAATTGCTGATCACAAACTCCTTCCTTTCCAAGCAAAGGATGCCACCCAGAAGTACCAGACTCAGATCTTGCTCTGGCCTGTACGTCCTAGTCCTGGAGCTGCAGGGAGGGGAGAGGCAAGAAAAATCACAGGTTTGTACTGCACTCACCCCACCCAGTGGTCAGTCCATGATGTTCCTTGTTCAAAACATCATCTCCTGTGAAAGGGTGATGAGATCAAAATGCAGACCTGGTCCTTACACTGGGATGTCAGCCGGATCTGCCCGGTGGCCACTTCCCAGCTGCCTTTCCACTACAGCAGGAAGCTTTGTCCTCGGCACCTCTGCCACCAGCAGCCTGGACACTGATGCCCAGCATGGCTTTCAGACCACAGCACAGTCTCCTGGTCCCTGCTGTCCCCACAGCCAAAGTCCAAGCACAGAGACACTGATGGTACAGCCGGGTGGAGGAGATCCCAGCTGAGGTCTCTGTCCTGCAGTGGGACCTGGTCAGTTCGCAGTCTGTCACAGAGCTTGTTAGAAGAGCTGATCAAGCTCCTGATGTGACATTTTCTTATTTCCTTTCCTTTCCTTTCCTTGCCCAGCTGGCAACTAAGCACATACAGCCACTTGCTCACCTCCCACCCCCGATGGAATGAGGAAGAGAATTGGAAGAGTGGAAGTGAGGGAACTTGTGGTTGAGATAAAAACAGTTTAATAGGACAAACACAAAAAGGAAAATTATTATTGTTGTTATTTTTATTATTATTAGAAAAACAAGTAATGAACAGCACAATTTCTTTTCACCTGAAGCTGATGCTATGCATGACCCCCCGCTGCCCAGCCTCCCAGACCACACGCTCAAGCAGAACAAGACAAGGAATTCATTCCCGACTCCCCATGGCAGGCAGGGGTTCAGCCATCCCCAGGACAGCAGGGCTCCGTCACGCGTAATGGTGACTTGGGAACACAAACACCATCACTCCAATCTTGATGCTGCACAAGACCCCCAGCTGCTGCGCAAGCCCTCCAGCTACCACCCAATGCCCCCAGCTTCCCAGTTAGAAAATGGGACATGATGTCATATGGTATGGAATATCCCTTTGGCCAGTTTGGGTCAGCTGTCCTGGCTGGGTCAGCTGTCGCCTCACAGCTTCTTGGGTGCCCCCCACCTTCTCATTTGCAGGGCAGTATGAGAAGCTGAAAAGTCCTTGACGGCTTGGCAACAACTAAAACATCACTGTGTTATCAACATTGTTCTTTTCCTAAATCCAAACCACAGCACTACACCAGCTGTCAGAAACAAAATTAACTCTATCCCTGCTGAAACAAGGACACATTTATAGCAATGTCGTGACCAGAGAGTACAAGGTAAATCAGATCATCATTAAAGTAAATACATAACTAGTAAATGTAAGAGGGCTGAGCCCCTAGGAGCAAAAAAGAACCTTGAGCACTACAAAACAACCACTTTGATCTCTTTTTACCTACCATGCCATGCTCAGCGTCAAACAGTTTTCATGTCTTGATGATTCCTTGTGTCTGACCAGGAAGACCACATTGCTCCAGCAATACCTGCATGCCAAAGTTTATTTCAAGAGCCTCATAGACAAGAGACATTAATAGCAAGATGGACGGAAAGAAGCCTGGCTGTCTTGAACATAGTGGTGGGTATGCACTGTTCCTTACGTTGTCAACATTTACAGGTGTATAGAAAGCCCAGGTACCTGTAAAAATCCAGTGTGCTTTGGGTGTAGATTGACAGAATGCTTAGATACCTAAAGTTACATGTGGGACTATCAGAAAAATGTGTATCTAGTTCCTGCTACCACCACCACACTGAACAATTTAAGATGCAAGAGTATTTGAAGAAGGAAATAGCAGGTAATGCGAAACTGACGATGCTCCATTCATTTATTTTTTTACAAAGGGATGAAATGATTATAAAGTATGTAAGTACCTTCACTGGAAGGAACTTCAGAGTTCTCAAAAGGTTTTTGTTCTAGCAGAGAAAGGTTAACAAGAAATCAAAAGCCAGAAACTGAATCTTGACAAATCCAGACTGAAAAATAATTTTTTTAATAGTGAAAAGGTTTAATCACCAAGCAAAGTGATACAGTCTTCTTCCCCTGACAGCTGTAGGTGAGGTCTGAATGCTTTTCTGTATTACATGTTTTGGCCAGGGCCAAGTCACTAGGCTCAGTGGGCATAAGGGAGTGAAAGTCTATGGACTACGTTAATCAGGCAGTAAGAACAGATCATGCTATTGTCCCTTTTAGACAACTTGCCTTGAGAAATATTGCAATAATTTTAAAAAAGCTTGGGTGACTTTCTGAAGAGGAGCACTTGGTAATTAATCTGAGGAAATGAATGCTACAGCATCAGTTTGAAAGAAAGATCTTCAAACCACGCTGAGCCTTACTGAAGGAGAAAGTCCTTGAGGAGTGATATGGGTGAGGCACTGGGTTTGGAGTGTAATAGGTGGTTAACAAGCTAGGCAAGCTCTCCTATGTGCTGTCACCATAAAACTCTTTAATCATGTTGTCTTTTGCAAAAACTGAGAAATACCTACGAAGACTCATGAAGGCAGATGTATTATAGCTACTCTGTATTAGCTGGTAAAGACTTTTGGACTGAAAGGACTTGAAGAAATGCCTCTTTACACCTTTTTTTTTTTTTTTAAGCTCTAAGTGAAACTGCAGCACGATGTGCTTGGTGGACTCAAACAACTGATGCAGTAACAGAGGACATTGCGGAGTGAGACTGTGCACAGATATTTTGGGCCTCTAGGGCCATGGAGCACTGCTTGCACAGCCTCATGGGTACAGCTTCCTTTGCAGCATACCACCTTCAGATGCCACTAGCAATGACTATGAGTTTGTACCAAGCTGCACCAACAGGAAGTGATGGGAACATAACAGTCCACCTGGAAAAGAGGTCAGCTCTTCTAGCTAGCACCAGAAGATGTACAAATTAATGAATAAATGGGCTGGTGAACAAATTTTGTAGAAGCCTTTCTGGCCTTGTACCAGAGGACTGTCCCGGCATTCTTCAAGTAGAAGTTCTAAAAACTCTTCCTGTAAAAACAAGATGAAACAAACCCCTCAAAATGCACAATAAAGTGATCTGAAATGTTTGTAATGTCTCCCAAATCTTCCAGAATAAAAATATATTTCTCACATCAAAACCAAAAATTGCTTTGCCCTCATGTATTTTGTTCCCTTTTAACTCTCTAGGCTGGCTTTCCACATCTTAAGGCAGCAAAAAAAGCAATCTTTCTTTGCCTCAGTGCTCTTCTACAATGCATGTTAAGTATTTTGACAGAAGGTACTCTGTAGTGTACGTGCTATTGCATGGCAGTGCTTAACTTTCAGCCCTCATTCTCTACAGACCCATTCCTATGACTTCGCAGGGGCCAGAGGAGAGATGTGTCCATTGATGCCAGATAATGGTTGGAGAAACCAGGTTTGTAGACATACTTCTGGTGCCAGAAGAGTTCTCTGTATTTTTTTGTAAGTGAGATAAACTTGACAAGAAAAGTCTAACCCCACAACTCCCCAGTTCAAACCAGTCTGTTAACTAAGAGAACTTCACTGGCGGGAACCTCCACCTATTAGACAAGAAACCCCCTACCTGCCTAATGAATGCTTACAAAACTGAGTGGCATGTGTTATAGGACCAAGCTGAAGATTTAATATGTGTTCTTTACTTCTGATTACGGTTCTTTTCCCTTTCTTAGATCGGTCCTCAACTACTTAATATTCAGTGCTTGCTGCTAGCACTGGAGAAGAGCATTTTATTTAAGAAATGTGAGAAGCTTAGTTATGTGAATGAGGAACTTCTAGAAATGCCAAATACTGGTATAAGAAATCCACAGCATGGCCACACACAAAATCCAGTTATCCAGTGTTTTTTGAATTTACATGGAGAGCTCTAAAGAGGAAGAAGAGTATTTATGTGCACTTTTGATTTAAAGATCATAATTAAGAAAGTTAACATTTATTTTGTGATTTTTATCATTTGGTCAGTATTAATTCATTTAATGTTTTCATGTAAAATGACAACTTGTAAATCAAACCTCTATCAAATCAAAACTTTTATTGTTATTTGGAATCTGCAATGCGCACAAAATACCAATGTCATACTTGTCTGACAATATGGATTCTTCATAAAAACATGCTCATTGACATTTACTATCAAACTGTCCTTCATTGACTGTTTCCTGTATTAGTGATACCAATGCCAGGAGTGTTTTTTTGGTATTGACATGATGTCCACTTTTGCTGCTGTTCCTCTGGAGCTTCTTCAGTACTCCTAAATTCCTTAAAAATGTATATTAATAGTTCAGAATTCGTGGTCCATTTTTACAAGCAAAAATCTCTTCCTCCCTTACGGCAAAATATTTAATAGCAAAAGGTGGTCTTTAAACTCAGCTTTTGTACCTGTTAGAACCAGAAGTAATTAATTTTTCAGTAGCATGTAAATATTGCTGATATATCTTTGCTACTCCCCCCTTTTCTGCATGCCAGAAGGGTAAATAAATACCTTTCCAGCAAAGCAGCCTTAACATTTTTTTCTGTTACAGTGTGTGTACATAAGTAAAATCCTTCTTACTGACTGTGATCCTGTTGACAGTGGAGCATCATTGATACATAATAGTTTGCTTTATTGATTGCCAACAAACTGATTAAATTAGATTAATGGTACTGGCCAGCTAACTTAAAAAAATAGTAAGGCTCTTACTGATTGGGTACATTTTGTAGCCACTTTGCTAACCTGCCAAGCGTAATAGTATAAAAACAAGTTCCTGCAAAGTAGACTAAAGTGTAAACTTGCAGCAAATCAACTGTTGTGCAGTAAGCGTGTCTGTCCGCACTCTTAGTATCCCTTGAAATACCTGAATTGTCTCGTGTTTGTTATGGGGTAACAACAGGCACACGTTCAAGTATCCATCCCCTTGGGCTTTCAGGACTTTTTATTGCAGACACTCGCTATTTTGGGCAGATACCTGAAGCAAGAGACAACAAAGATGCAAACCTTAGGGTGCTCATGGAGGATGGTTGCCTGGGTCAATCTCTCCTCCTCACCTTCTACCAGCCTTCCCTCTGACCTGGCACCTTCAAACTCAAAGAAAGAATTAGAGGCTTAAAATTGTCCACCGCACTGTAAAAGTATGACTAAAAATAAGTAACAGGCCTTATTTTTCCCCTCCTTTTCTGCTGTCGAGCAGATGTCACCACCAGACACTCCAGTGAGTGTATTACAGCTCCACAGGGCAGGAGGTTGTGAGAAGCTCAGTGCAGGGGGCCTTTCTGCAAATTTAAGGATCTTCACCATGTTTTGGGTTTTGCCCTCACCCCAAGATCTGTATTCACAATGGATGACGAGGCATTTGCCCGAAGGCTGCATGGCAGGGCGAGGCAGGTGGCTGCTAGTGGCACCAGGTCACCTCAGCCCTCTTTCCCCAGTTGGTTGCTAAGCTCAAATTTGCCAGGCAGTAGGATGAGTGACAGGGTAGTGATTATACTAGTAGGACATTGCCTGTAGGGTGAAGAGTATCATCCCAAAGCAGGGATGATCTGGGCGGTAATTACTGCTGTTCTGCAGTCTTCTTCAGGGTCTGTTCACAGGTGGTCTCCAGATGGACAGAAGGAACTGTGTGTGCCATTTTCAAGGGCATCTCCCCACCGACATCTCCAAAGGTGAAGAACACAACAGATTAATTCAGTACCTCTGTAATGTAAAGCCAATGAAGTCACTTTTGTATTGAGTTTACAGCCAAGTCCAGGTCATCATTAGCCATCAGGGATGAAGGACGGGAACAATCCTGAATCCCTGGGTGAAGAAGGGGTGTTGAGCTCCGAGTCCAACCTTAAACTAGGGTTTAGTAAAGGCTTACACTCTCTAAGTCCCCTTCCTTATCTTGCTTTCTGCTGAGCATTCATGTTGGCTTCTCTTTCATTAAGATGATAAGGACAGTAGTGGGGATGAAAATGATGGTCCCCTGACAGATGATCGCAAGAACATAGAATCATAGGATCTTTAAGGTTGGAAAAGACCTCTAGAATCATCATGACACAATATGAGAAATTACTGGAGGTATTTGAAGATAATGTTTCCCAGAGATGTAGCACAACAGAGGCCTATGAGAGCCAGTTAGCGTCAGAAACACACCAAAGCAACCTCCTTCGGGAGAGACAGGATAAGAGGATTCATCTAGAAAAGGTTCTTGAGGGCCTCCACAGCATCCTTCTCCACCCAGAAGATGCTATAGAAGGCAATCACTCTGGATATGGCAAGTGTGAGGAAATTATCAGTCAGACATCAAATCTTCAGCAGCATGAGGCATCCCAGACAGAGAAACCCCACAAGTGTCCCAAATGTAGCAAGTGCTTCAGGTGGTGCATTAAACACCAGAGAACCCACACAGGTGAGAAGCCCTTCATATGTAGTGAGTGTGGGGAAAACTTCAGGGTGAGTTCCCACCTTATCTCCTGCAGGCAGATGCATGCAGGAGAAAGGCTTTACCCTTGTCTCAAATGTAGGAAAAGCTTCATGTGATGAGGTGGGAGAGGGGTAGCAGGGTGGTGGTACAGTGGCAATAAACATTCCATCAGCAGGAATGGCTTGTCCTGAGGATTGAAGGGAGGTGGTAAGAAAAAATAGGGAGGAAGAAGGGCAAAGGAGGAGTTTGGTGCTTAGAAATCTAATTTTTGGAGCACAGCCTTTGGAGATATGATCCCACTGTCTCTACTGAGAAGGCAAATATGACAAAGCAGGTTCCAGCAACAGGAGCCTGCATTTGGGAAATGAGCCACTGAGCTGCAGAAGAAAAGCTGTCCTTTATTCTCTCTGGCAGTGTCTGTAGGTGTTTTAGGAGCTCTGTTAAACCTGGGCAAAGATGTCCCAGTTTTCTGGTACATGTTATAATATTCCAGCTCTTTGATGTGTTAAATGCCCTACCCTATTAAACAGCAGCTCTGCTGCCATCGTTCTCCCCCTTCCTTTCCTGCTCCATTTCCGTGTGCCCAGATTGTCCTTTCTACTGCTTCAGTGACGGAGCAGCCATGGCTGTGCCCATCATCATCGGTCTCACAGGACATGGGGGTGAAATCTCCCTAGCCAAGAAAAATACTGGGTGTTACTGTTTGTTAAACACCTTTTTGCTTTTCTGAGCAGGGTTTGACAACTGCCTTCAGCAGTATTTCGTCTTACGCATCCTGAGAGCCTTATTCAACCCTGGAGGCAACTGAGGTAACCATGTATATGTAAAATATATGGAGCTGATTTGTAGTTTTACTAGCAGCACTCCGAGGGCTGTGAATTTTGTGTACTTGGGAGTCTTTTGGAGGTTTATGGCCAGCTCAGAGCTTTCTGCCTAGAAACAGAGCGCGAGCACGCATCTGGGAGGGAGTGGAGTGTGAATGGTGGTGACTGGAGGGAAACAGACTGCAAATGGAGAGGCCCAGAGGGGAATGGAGGTGGGAATACAACTGAGTCAGATAAAATGTTTCTGTTCACACCATCCTGAACAGAACAGAGAAATTCCCATCTTTTAGAGCTGTTTTCATCAGATGAGCTGTATGTTTAAGAATCAAACACTGAATCATGTCTATTTGTTCAGGCAAGCTCTACATTTTTGGCCCAAAACTTAAGTTACATATTCTGCAGAAACTCATGCAGCCAGCAGAAAAGCAGAGCAGCAGCACATGTGTGTCTGTCAGCTAAAGTTAGCCTTTGTTCCCAGATGAAACCTGGAAATAGCAGGATTTTTTTTCAGCACTTTTTATTTTCCCTCAGTGTTTATGAATGTTTTGACTCTGCAACAGAAACCCTTCAGTGACCAAGGCTGGCTTGCAATATTTTTCTCCTTTTCATCTTATTGAAGCTGTTGTTCTGCTGATCAGCCATCTGATTTATTGCAAAATTGGTATCTAGGAAAATGAGAATGGATGGGAAGGTCTTCACCTGGCCAAATCTCCCCCTTTTCTCCCTCCACACATGGTCCTAACTAAATCCACTTAGATTGTACTTTTGGCCTCACAATGCTTTCAGTGCCCAAATGTGCTCTCAAGTTTGACTGCCAGGTAAATGGCACATGAAACTGGACAACAATCTTGAAAAAGTGAGCAAGATTTGTAAGAGCTTTTGCAGTCAGATGGCTTCTACCTGCTATGTTTGGTAAGGCCGGCGAGAGCTGAGTGAGCAGGGTATAATGAGTAGTACATATTTATAAAGTGTAATCGTACTTCTAGGACAAACTGTGCTTTACAAAAAACCTTAAAGGTGGCATAGAGTGAAAAGAAAGGCCATGGACTCTGTGGAGCCTTACTAAGGCAGTGTCTTTGTGCTGCACAAGATGTGGAAGTGAATGTGGACTATACAGTAAAGCTACCCTGACCAGTCTGTACTCAACAAACAAATGAACATTTCACCTTTATTTATTCTTGATGGGGGGGTGGAGGGGGAGGAGGGGCAGTTGGGAGGATGAGGGGGCTGTTACAAAAATTCTTCATTTAAATGCTTTGTAGTTATCTTCTGCTGCTGCTGTTCACCCAGCTCTCCTCTGGCTCCTGGCCTTACTTGTTTAGCCAGGTCTCAGCTCCTTTTAATCCTTAGACAGCCTTGCTTTTCAAGTACTCCCTTCTCTGTGGGACCATGGAGGCAATCCACTGACCCGTGCACTGCTTGGCCTCTTCCCACGTGTAGCGGGGCATGTAGCCAAAATCCTCCTGTGCCTTTCTATAAGAGAAGGTGAATGGGGTGTTCAGTAGCGTGACCAGGTGACGGTTGGTGGAGGGGATGTATCTGACAAAGGGCCTGAGCAAGAAACTCACGATCTCCAGCAGCAGCGAGAAGTAATACAACATTGTCAGAGGCATGGGGAGTCGGGGCTCGATTCCAAACCCCAGGTCCTTGGTCAGCTCGTAATTTAGATCTGCATAGCTCATATGAGGAGTGTCATCTGAGATGTAATAGAACTGCCCTCTGATGTGCTTGGCTTTCTGCGGGACCTGCAGAGCTTTGGCTGCCTGCACATGCGCCCAGGCAATGTTCCCCACGTACACGGGGTTCACCAAAGCCTCCTTCCTGGAGAAGCGTAGGTAGACATTTTTGTTCAACAGACACTTATCCAGATGACCTTGAAGAAATGGGCAGCCTTCGCCAAAAATGTACATGGATCTCAGGGCACAAGTCATCAGTGTGCCACCATCCTTCAACACCCAGCCATTTGCTTTCAGCACAGAATACTCTGCCAGTCTCTTACTCTGGGCATAAGGAAATTTTGATATACTCTCATAAGCTGTATTTTCATCACCATTGAAAACTGGGTCACCTTTGCAGTTTGGGCCTGTCACTTCTATGGTGCTGGTGTATATGAAGTGCTGGACGTTACAGCGGACACATGCCTCCAGCAGTAGCTGAGTACCTTCAAAAAAGAAACATGCAAATCAGCCTAGAGCTCCCCAAGCAGGAAAAAGTGGGCTTTTGAGATCAGAAACAGCATCTCTGGCCTGAGCTTGGCCAGATCTCCCCGCTCTACAGCGGGAAGAACCCTGTACTGAACTGGGCAGCATGTTCAATGAAATTGAAACTGCTCTGAATCTGTATTGTAGTGGCATCAGCGCACCTGTGGGAGTTAAACAAGGATGAACACTTAGTCTTAACTGCATGTTGTGTTTTTTTATGTCAAGAGTCAAATTTTGCTCTTGCCTATGTTCTCTTCTTATTTTTGCTCTTGCCTCGCATGCATACTGACCACAGATTCAGGGGCTTGTGCCTGTTGGCAGAGAACCTTCAGAAGATGCCCCTCTCATTAGGTACCATCCATCCTGTATGCTGAAGCCCCTGTTTTCCAAGCCTGAGGATGCTCTTGGGTGATTTTAAATGCAAGTAGACTCGTCTTTTTCTGAGCTTTGAGGGAAAAATTGCCTTACTTGTGCATGAGAGAAATTACGTGTGAAAGAGCCAGTGACTTTGGAACAGAAGATACAGCTCAAATACACTTGAAAATGTCTTTGGCAAAGAAACGATACATGAAAATGACTGATAGGATATCAGAAAGGTATGGCCTAAAACCGAGGGGATAAAATGAAACACTAGTAGCGAGGCTCAGAAATGATCTAACAAGTCTGCTCAGTCTGTTACAACAACTAAAAAGGACCAAGAAATACCAGCAGAAAAATACAGGCCCATTAATGAGTGGGAGATGGGAAAAATTACTGAACTAAATATTGCTAGGGCACCACAATTCCTTTTTTCAAGCTTGAACAAGAAAAAGAAAAAAGATGAAGCAAGTGGAAAATAAATCTGGATGAGGCTTTAAGAAACAATAAAGAACAAAGAAAAAAACATTACACAGCCAGGAATAAATTCACGTGAAAAGTGAGTTCATGCACATCACTATGTTTAGGTGACACACAAGCCAGAGTCATCTGGAAAATTAATTAATTAATAAAATATAATATTTTAAAAAATAATAGCTTAATTCCTGCCATCAATGCTGTTTAGGAAGTGAAGCTTTTAAAAAAGAAAACATAAAATTATCTTGACAGTTGGTATCTGCTCAAGATCAATTTCACCCAAATAAAATGTATTTTATTTGAAAATCAAAGCTCTATGTAAAAAATTAAAAGGTTCTTACAGTGATGGGAATTTGAGCATCTTTCACGTAGCATGTGATAAAGTAAATCTTCCATGGAGCAAGTCTCCAAGTTTTGCTTGCACACAAAGCCCTTCTGGCTGAGGATCTGTTTCATAGAGGATACTTTTGTTTGGATTACATTTAATTATTTTCTTAATTCCCTTCCTCCTAAAAATTTGCTTCCCTTCCCTCCCTAAAATGATATTTTTGCTCTGAGGCATTGTGTGACACGTGAGACAGAGGAAAGCTCTGCATCTTGGCAAGTTTATCTTGTTTGCTTCTGTCCTGGTTTGTGAACATCCACTTCTGGCTCCTTGACACATATGTATTATAAAAAAATTGTTTTCTAGGAGAAACAAAACTTCCATCCCGCAAGTCTACGAAGTACATAGCAGTGTCTTGGTGGTCAGAAAGGCAAAAGAGCATCAGCATGTAAATGGAGGGAACTAAGGAAGAGGGCTGCAGTGTTTACTGACTAAGCTCAGGGTCAGTTTGCAGGACTGGTGTGTGCTTTCATTCTGCCAAATGTTAGCAGCTTATCTCACCCACAGGCAGCCTCTGCTGGGGGGGGCGGTCTGAAAGATTTATGAAAGCCTAGATACCTTGTGCTTAAGTCTAGACCTGCCAAAAGGAACGACAGAACAGACTTAAATAAACTCTAGCTGTGACTCTAGCTCAGAGCTAGTGAGCTTTCTGCTTTTGGGACATTTTAATATCTGTTTAGTTTTTTTTTGTAGTTGTTCCTCTCCCCCCCCCATGGGTTTAGGCAACACATTCTGTATTGAAAAACAGATTGTAGCAGGAGTATGGTCATAAAGACAGTGCTTTACAAATCCTCTTTCTGAACTACCACCGTTCTGTATTTATTTTTCATACTACCCAATGCACAGGTTTGCAGGAACTTGCCTTTCTGCCTGCCTCTCCTGGCAGGGACCTAAGAAGCTGCCCTCTGGGCTCTAATTTGTGGTCACTGACAATTTGTGGCTTTGACTGAGCAGAAATGAAAGGGTCTGGAAGCTGAATGTATGGACAACAAGCCAGGCTAAAACAATCAAAATGCCATCCCACTGCTTTTTAAGGTGCATGTAGGAGAAAACTCGACTACAAAGAACACACTCTTGCTCTGAACAGTGTTGAGCTGCCAATATTTGTAGAAGTGGTGCGTGTAGCAGTATGTTCCTTATTTTTTCTGTGAAGAAGCCCTGTATCTGTAGCAGAGAGGAACAAAGCACCAGGAAAACTATTCACGTAAATAAGAACATCTCCAAATCTTCACCAAGGAGCCGAAGCAGTACAGCCAGGGAGGCCAGTGTGCATGCAGGTTACGCAGTACTAGTTCTCTGAAAGGCATAGAGGGTTTTTTGGCATCACGGGGAGGGGGATGCAGTTGTTCTTTTAGGAAATATATTAAAATTTCCTGACAGCTAATGCCACACAGGCCACTCCTAAGCCAGAAACTTCCCCCTTCATCTGATCTTTTCATAAAGAGCAGTGGCTCCTGTTCTTTATGAAAGAAAAGGAGATCCCATCACTGAGTGAGAAGTCACTGAAACCCCTTCCTCCCACAGCCTTGAGTTTGTTGGGGGATTTTTAATGATAAGCTCAAGGTGGAAGAGCACCTGAACTGCATTCGTGTACACACAGACAGAATGGCAAACAGGAGGAAAAGGAGAAGAGAAGGAAGAAAAAGAACAGGAAGCAGAGAGCCACAAGGTCTGGGATGTTAGCAGTGCAAGTTTGCTGTAATTGCACCCAAAGTCTGCAGTGTTTGTAAAAAGTGAAAAATGTACACACGCGGGGATGCTCCATGGGGAGGGAGAATAAGAACCGATTTTCTCAGATGCACATTGGGATTTCAGAGGTGAATTGCTTCCAAAAAGGCTCACTGAGCACGGGATTATGGTTGTCCCCGCTGAAGGACAGCCTGTGCAGATCTCAGGGTGGGCATGTGTGAGTGCTGACAAGAGTGAATGGTCCCGCAGTGGAAGACAGATGCACGCTGGGCGCGGAGAGCGCCAGAGCTGCATACATGCTTTGCACTCACAGGTGTGGCTGGGCAAGATGCAGAACAACCCAGTCAATCTGGCTCAGAAAAGCAGGTCAGGTGCTCCCTTTCCAGAGCAGATGATGATCAGGACATAGTAGACCTGGGTTTGAGAAAGGTGCGTCACTCGCTCACCTGTTACATTGACGTCCCAGAGCAGCTGCTTCTCTATGAGGCCCAAGGTGTCGATGATGGAGGCCGTGTGGATGACAAGGGAGACCCCCTGACAGGCATGGCGCAGGAACATCACGTCTCGGATGTCCCCTTCCAGGATTTTCACATCAGTCTTACCCTGGAACTCTGCAAGGGCAGCAGAAAACAAAGCAGAAGGCCTTACAGGCATCCGAAGAAGAGCTCTGGAAGGGGTGGTGAAGGGCTGTCTGGAAGCTGATGCTGTGCCTGGGAAGTGCTGGCCGCCCAGGCACAGCAGTGGTATTTTAAGACTGGGAAAACAGAAGCCGTTTTCCAATGACTGTATTATCAGATGCTAATTACAGTGCTACAGAAGTCCACGTTGCACTACCTACCGTATTTTGGGAGCCAATATACCATGATTCCTTTTTTTTCTTTTTTTTTAAGAGAAATCTTAGCTAGCAAGGGCCCGAAGCTTCCTTCAGGTGTGACTGTTTTAAAGTTCACAGGGGGAGCAGCTTTAGCTGTGCATTTTCTGGTGACTGGCTATTTATAAAAGTGTTAACCCAAGTACACCAAAGAGCCAGGCACTGCATGCTCCTGTCTTCAAGGTGATGAATGATCTCTCTCCACCCACAGCATGTGTGCACAGAACTGTGTTCACACCTATTTTCTGCCCCTTGGCCTTGCCCATATTGCAGCTCTTCTAATACATTACTTACAGTTCTGGCACATCTTTTTTACATACCTCAGCCAGGACTTACTGTGTTTCTTCTAACTCCAGCTCTGGCTCCGTTTCAGCATCTGTGCTGTGGAGTCATTTTTAGCACACACATCTTCCTGGTCCAACTCTGAACTCTAAAGGTTGCTCTCCTGCTTTTTAAGACCCCTCCATCTTTCCCCAGCAGCTAATGCGTGTGATCGTGGTGCAGTCCTAGGTCTTGGAGCCATCCTTCCTCTAAATTTTGCTGGGCAGGAGCATCCTTATACAGCCCAGAACTGTACTAACAAAATTGAGGCAGCACAGGAAGATTGCCTGGAGAAATATATAGTCCGTGGTGATGCTGCTGTCCTCGGAAGCCTCCTGGCCTGACCGCAGCTGTACCACAGGATAGGAGAGGACCTTCTCAGCATGACTTACAGCATTTTAGGATGTGGTGTCATCACAGCAAGTCCTCTCACGAGCCTCTGCTGTGGCTGCACTAGAGGGCTCCCCAGGCACAGCTACTGGGAAGGGACCCTGCAGCACAGGCATGTCCTCCGTCTTCTTCCAGCATAATCAAATGCCCATTTTAGATAAGAGAAGAACCTGACTGATTTATACAGCTTTTAGCCTCAGCCATACCTGAAATTTTGCGTACCCTAGTGCTTTGTCACCAGTTCCAAGGCAAGCAGTATTTCATCCCATGTCTTTAATGGGGAAACACTAAGAGAGACAGCTGCTGGGATCTGGAACTGAGTGGGAGTATCTTTTAAAATGGTTTTAGCTCATTATGTCTGTAGCACACTGGAATGTAATTCTGTATTAATTTAACAATTATTCTGAAGCAACAAGCTTGAGGGTTTTCTTTTTTTTTTTTTTTCATCACAGTTGGTCTGAGATATGAAATGGGAGCCTAAACACTCAACATCTACAAAACTGTTACTAAATCTGGAGTTACTGCCTTCCCAGCACGGCCACTGCCACATGCTCTCTTATCCTTTTCTGTTTTACAGAGTGCGTTCATTTCCTATGGCTCCATTTCCAGAAGGTTTGCACTGGCCTCTCTAAGTGTCAGGCTATGGGGCTAGGCTTCTTGTTAAGCACCTGATAGTTAGATTTGCTCTAAAAAACATTAGTCTTTGTACAGCCCTTAGGTTGATATTCACTATGAGTCATGCTGTGTGGAGCTATAGCAATCCAAAAGATTGAAATACATGGTTTTCACAGTGTAAATTCTGACGTGTGTCCACTTCAGAGTGGTTGCTGTGCCTGGGAGGGAGTTAGGAAAATGCAAATTTTTACACATGCAAATGAAAAATGCAAAAGAAACCTCTCCCTTTTAAAGTTGATCACAGGGATAGTTGGTATCAGTCACTGGAGAGGGAGAGGGGGAGAGAGTGTTCATTAGTTAGTTAGTTACTCAGCAGAAATTGCCCTGGTAAGTACACTATGGGCCTTGTTCACTTTACCAGCATCAGCTAGAAGTCAGGAATCAGCTGATTGATTCTGTTTTGCTCTCGGGAAGAGGAAAACTACAGGTGATCTTGGAAGCAGAGAGAGGAAAGGAGAAATGACTGATGGTGATTTCAGTCTGAGATGGACAGCAGAGAGAAGCTTGATCTCCATCTGCACAAACCATTTCCCAGGCATCAAAAAAGCACGTGTCAGGTGGAAGGGGGAGTAAAAAAATAAATTCAGCTCAGCTCTCCATTCTTACACATCGTGGTTATGAGAAAGTAGCTACCCACTGGAAAAGCTGCTTCTACTTCACCAATGGTTTCTGTGTTCTCTGAGCTGTAAGCAATGCTCCCTGCTTGCTATGGGGCAGTTTTGGCTTGGAAATGCAAGGATTACTCAATACAATTTCACTGTCCTGTTGCGAGCAGTGTCTGACTCAGCAATCCAGTCAGAATATTTGCTCTAAACTGTCTTTCTCTTTTCTATGTGTTGTTTAATGTTCAAATAAACAGCAGTGTCTGTGGGACTTAGCTTGAATTTCTTAGTGCACTTTTATTGAGGTCCTAACAGCTGTGGGGTGGATGGTGAGGAAAAGCACTCCTCATGAGAGATCTCCACTTTCCTGGCCAACTGGATAGTTCATTAAAATGGTCTACTTTCTGTATTCATAGGAGAAAATTAAAAATTGCATCTCATTTTCATCTGTAAAGGGTAAAGCAATTTATTGGCTTCTTTGGCCCAGGGAAGCTAAAATGTTTATTCTCTTCCCGTTTCAGTTACTGGGATGTTCTGTTGCTACTCTGCCTTTCTGTTTTGAATGCAGTGATAAAGGCAAATGAATGTCTGCAACGTTCAGCAAAAAGCCAGGAGGAAGTTTCCCAGAGCAGGGAATTTCCCTAAGCAA
>VWZZ01002581.1:165862-177875 GCA_013399095.1 Psophia crepitans | reverse complement strand
AGACTGACAGTGCCTCCCAGTTTGGTGTCATCTGCAAACTTACTGAGAGTGCACTCTATGTCCACGTCCAGGTCATCAACAAAGATGTTGAACAACACCGGCCCCAAGACTGAGCCCTGGGGAACGCCGCTAGTGACCGGCCGCCAACTAGATTTAACACCATTCACCACAACTCTCTGGGCGCGTCCTTCCAACCAGTTTTCAACCCAGCAAAGAGTGTGCTGGTCCAATTGATGAGCTGCCAGCTTCCCTAGGAGAAAGCTGTGCGAAACGGTGTCAAAAGCTTTGCTAAGGTCCAGGTAGATGACATCCACAGGCTCTCCCTCATCTACTAGGTGGGTCACCTGATCATAGAAGGAGATCAGGTTGGTCAAGCAGGACCTGCCCTTGAGGAACCCATGCTGGCTGGGCCTGATTCCCTGTCCATCTCACATATTGGTGCTTATTGTGACAAAGGTACTTTGGGGTAATGGCTGGCTGGTGTTAGGAGGACACATTTTTTTTAGCCTCATCACAAAGAGAAAAAAGGATTGGGAGGGAAGGGGCAGGGGGTGTAGTGGAGATGAGAAGACACTACAAGAGAAATAGTGAAGGGAAAATTCCCAGCAGCAATAGACTGTATCGTGGTACTAGAAAGAATAAATGCAATAACATTGCAGAGCATGGAAGTTTTATGTAGAAGAAAATATACTTATACAGAAGGTGATGCTGTTTAATTGTGTAATCAGGCAAAAGAAGCTATTCAGGAGTAAGAAGAAAAGAAAAGATCCCTTTGTCCAGAAAAGAAGTCTGATTTAGGAAAGGTGTTTTTAGAGTCTGCCCTGTTGCCCAGACTGATGAGAACTGAAGTAGGGAAAAGCAAAGGCATGCTAATTATTTAACTGGAACTTTTACTGTCTAAATATAGACTAATTGTGACCAAAAGGACACAAAAAAAAAAAATTCCATGTACTTCTCATGTGAAAAAATCAATGTGTTTCTTACCATCATATGCCTGTAAGCTCAAACTGCCTAGATGCTGGCAGCTCTGGGAAAGAGGGTGTGCCCTGAGATGTAGATTTATTTTAGGAAAGCTTCTACCCTTCAGGGTGGGAGGTTCTGTCCAGGTTCTGTCCTGGAAACAGGTTCTGTCCAGGTTCTGTCCTTTCTTCTGGTTACACGCTGACAAAAGGCAACAAGACTTAAATAATTAACAGCTGTGCTGAATCAAACTCTGAACAAACACAACTTCTCCCAGTGCGGAAGATTTTTAAGACACTTTAACTAGGGTATGAAGATAACCACCTTAAGAGGTCTCAATGTTTCTGTGTATACAAACCTGACAAATAAAACATTTCAGTAGTACCAAAATTCTTTTGGTAGAAGAGAGAAAGTGACTGTAAACTTATGTTACATGATCTTCAAGATCAGAAATACTGACTTGTAGTATTTTTTGTATATTAAACAGCACATGAGTTTGGCAATTAAAAAACACTTAGTCTCATTTCCCTTTAGTTTTAGGTAGAACTGTGTTTCCTTGACTGAAATTGAATGAGTGAATTACATATTTAAAAGTCACAGAAATTTGGACCATATGCCAAAGGAAAATGTTTATATATGGATCAATTTTGTAGATAAACTACCCTTGTAAATAGACTGATTCCATGTCCCTTCTACATCCTCCAGGGATGCTGGGAGGCAGCAGGGTTTGATTAGTCCTTAACCCATGTTTACAATCTCTTCAGGTGTAATTTTTTTGTAAGATTGGACCTTGCTTGAATTTGCATCAGAGATACTCACAACAGTCAAATACAGAAAGCATGACAGAGTATAGAAAGGGGGGCAGGCAACTGTGGTAGACATTGACACAGACTTAATCCAGATCATAGAAAACATCCAAAGTCTTGGGAAAGTTGTAGGATGGGCTTGTTCAATAGGCTCTCAGCCTGGTCGAACCCTGTGAGCTCTTCTTTTAAATTCACTCACCAAATAGCTTTCTTTTTCCCTCAGAAAATGCATTCTGCAGCCTCTTTCACAAAGATATAGGTGCTGCCTCTACAGCTCCATGGTAGTCAGTCATGGAGGTGTGGGTCTTAGTTTATGATTCTGTGATTTTCCCCACCAATTTAGATCAAAAGGAGCCTCTGGATGTCTCTGGCCCAACCTCTTCTCAAAGCAGTGTCAGATTAGACGAGGTTGCTCATCTAATCTAACAAGGACTTTGCCAAGTCTCCATCTCCAAGGATGGAGATTTCACAAATCCTCTGTTGCAGCATTTGACCACTCTCAGGGTGAATTTTTTCCCACTGATTTCTGACTGAAGTTTTCCTCATTGCAAGTTGCTTCCATTGTCTTTCACCTTTTCACTGTACACATTCAAGAAGTTGGACTGCATCTTCTCTCTTGCCTCCAACTGAGTAGTAAAAGATAGCGATGTGATCTCCTCTCCCCCTACCTTTAGCCTTCTCAGGACTGAGCATAGTCTCAGGCTCTTCTTGCACATCCTTGAAGTCCATCAAAGTTTACAGTGTGGTATTATTCCTCAGTCTTATCTGCCAGGCTGTCAGTCTGCCGGCAAGGTTTATTATTACTGGAACAGAGACGAAGGCCTCCATATGAAGGCCTCTGGAAGATCACTGCAGACACTGCTATCTCTGCGAGAAGTTGAGGTCTAAACAGAGTGAGCTAACAGGGCTAGCTTCTCTAGTCTTAATCCTTAAGGCCAATTTAAAGTAGGGTTTATGCAGAAGGTCTCTTCTTGATAGCGTGGTTCCTCCCATGCATGCCAGGGAAGTGGGCACCAAGGCATCTGCCAGTTGTGAAACAGGCAGCGGCAGGGGTCTGCACAGCTGTGAGCTGGCTCTTTGCACCAGAAACAGTACTCTGCCACCAGCAGTGTCTTGCCCTTGAAACCTCAGCTGGAGAGAAGCTTTATCATTTGCCCCCAGGATGCACATGCCCGATTCTGTAGCAGTTCCCTTTTGGTACTGAGCCCTGCGGCATGATACTTGCACAAATGTGACGAGAAAAATCTTCCCTTCTCCTTACTCCCAGGGGCATGCAGAACTATCCAAGTGTACAGGTAATTTTGGAATACATGTGATGGGAAAGGGGAGGATAGGATGCCAGGAGGATATTCTGTATCATTGTATGATTTACAAGATAGAAAAACGTACGGCTGTAAAGGGCCAAGAGCAAGAGACAGAACTGGAGAACTAGCTATTTCAGCTCTGTGATGCTGCTCATTCCAAATGCCTGCACCCCTACTCACCTTCATTTCACTTGCTGGTGTTCCATGCCTCTTCAAAGCTCGCTCCAGATGTACTCCAACAGACCTCCAGATCACAGGAGCTGCAAATTAGTGGTCTCTGCAAACGTTTCTGCTATAAGAGGTTTATGCTATCTTATACAGCAAACCCATAGAACAGCTTGATCAAAGGTTGCAATTTATCTGACTACCTTCAGTAGGGTTCCCATGTCCTTCAGCTCCACCTGCTCTCCTATCATCCATCCCCCAACTCCAGTGCCGTGGGAAAAACAGAGGTGATCACAAAATAAATAATTATTTTCATGATGTGGCATTGCCTTTCCTTCAAAAAAATTTTGATCTCATAGTACTCAATAATGACGTAAATGAAACCACCACAAGTCAGCTCAGCAGTGCAAACAATTTCCATTACTGTTTCCAGGCCAGCACACATTTCTGAGTTTCTTAAGGTAGCTTTCCTCATTGAAGGGTTTCCTTCACAATTGTAACAACATTCTTTCCAGCATCTTGTTATGTTGCCTTTAAATGAAAACCGGGACTCTGGGGCCTGAAATGTCAGGCTTTTCTACCTCAGCAGCCCATCCTTGAGCAGTACCTCTGTCCCAGGGAGGACAGACTGCTGTGAGGAGGGGCATGAGCAGACCAGTCATGTCATGTTTGGAGCATTGAGAGAGTCTGACTGCAAATGAAAGGTACCTAAGTGAAATGCAAGTGAGAAATTGGTGATTTTTCAGTACCAGGATTTCCCCAAACAAAAGGGCTTTCTTTTAGTGAATGGGAGTGTAGAATGAAGAGCAAAGACCTTGGTGGTCACCTACCAGGGAGACAGCACCTCATTTTCATGGAAACAGAGCTTAAGCACAGTTATCCCAGCTTCTCACCATCTACTTTCCCATTTCACAGCATCAGCTCCAGAAGCGAGCTCAGGAACCTGCTCACTCTCACTACCTGCTAGAAGCAACAGAAGCAGCTGACTGCCCCATGGAAAAGTGTTAAGGTCCTAAGCCATGGAAGGGCTTCACTGCCTCAAGTTAGTCACTGGCAATGACTCACTTTTTGTAAGTTTGTTTTTTTTTTTTCCTCTTCCCTCCCCAACAGCTCCTAAAGCTTGGTTTCTAGGTCTTCTAGAGCATCCATAAACAGATAAAAAAAAATTCAAATGCTCAGCGGGGAGTCACTGAGTGGTATCACAGGCAGCATGCTGGAAGTCCTGTTCCTCTCCACAGCTTAGCCAGATGACCCACCTCTGCCAGCAGGCACCTTCAGCTGCTGCCATCTGCATAAGCTGGAAGCATCTCTTCCAGCAAGTTTAGGATCTAACATGACTCATTTTGTTCTTTTAAGATATGTGCAAAGGAGGTTCTGCTGCTGCCCCCCCGCTTCCCTTCCACGAGGAGCCCATGGGCAATGTGCTCAGCAGGACTTGGGGGAGCACACGTGCCTTCTCCTCCTCTGAAAAAGCAGCACCTCTTCTCTTCCAGGAGAGAACCTTGACCAAAGAAGTTCGTAGGCAGTTTCATGGGAGAAGAGCTGGTACTTTCTTGTGGAAACTAGGCAGTGTAGTTCTCCAAATCCACTGGACTGGGTTAGGCAACCACGTGCACCAGTGAGTCCTGTCGCATTTTCCTCCAAGTAATTACTAGATGAAGAAATGACCTCACACCCCCACCTTCACCCTCATACACAGGACAACCTCAATCACTAGCCTGCAAAGCATCACTCTTCCCTGCCTGTGACCCCTTGTTCTTGGCACTTGTACTGACCAGTGCCAGAACTCCAAGCGGACAAGAGACCCCACTTGGGGGTGCCCATGCCTGATGCCCAGGGCAGTGCAGTCTGCAGGAGACCACCATCCAAGGTTGCCTTCTGCCAGGTCTTCAAGGTACTGCACACAGGCAGAAGAATACCTGGCTTCTCCAGCCTAATTAACTCACGCAGGAAGGTGTGCGCTTCTCAGAGAGGCACAGTTGGATCACCTGGAGTACCCATATTTATGTCAAAGAACAAGGCAGGGGGAGAGCACATCAGTATTTTTGGATCCTGCAGGGTGAGGCACCAGCTGAGTGGGAGAGGCTTCTACAGCAGTTCTGGATTTGAGTGTTCACACCCCAGCTGGGCCCTGCTTTGCATGACATCCCTTCCCATTGTTGCAGAGCCAAGGGATTAGCAGAGAGGAGCAAGAAGAAAATAGCTGCCAGTGCACGAGAAAGAGAACCTTGTGTGCGTGGGAAGACTGAGGTGCACTAAGCAAGAGGAGGTGCCCAGCAAGTTGGCACTTCTTTGACACAAAGACATTTGGCATCCCATTGCTGCCTGGCATCCCATCGCTGCCCACCATCCCTCAGCCATCCTGTGCCACCCTAAAGTGCCATAAAAGGAAAGGCTGCGTCTGTGAGTCTGGCCTTAAAAATTATTTGTAAGAAAACAAAGTTAGGTGTCTTACTGAGTATTTTAATATCACATCGTATTTTTAAAGAGGAGACACATTAGCAATTTTCATATGTGTACAGTCCTAGTTTACCTACCCTTATGTAAAAGACCTGATTAAGCTTGAGTAGTTAAATCAGTTAAACTCATCATGGAGATTCAGCTTATTTCCAGTTACACTGCCCCAGTTCCCCACTGATTTACACCCCACATTTATAACAAAGACGAAACGTGCTCATGGATGGGTTAGCCATTTTATACAGATGAATTCTGTTTACATCTTTACTTGGACAGCATTATATAAAGAGTAAAAAAGAAGTATTGTTAAACTCCTCCTAGGGAGAATAGTTCAGCATAAATATTCATGCTGCAGCCTATTGACACAGACAAACCCCAAGGGACATCAGCTCCAAATAATAAAACATCGACCAACTTCTGCCCTGGCTGTGGGACCCTGTCTGCCTCCACCTCTGCTCCCCAGTAGCTCTCTCAGCGCTGGGCAGCAGCAAGCTTCCTTGCTCCCCTCTCTGGCATTCCCACCAAAGGTCCATGGCACTGGGAGGCTCATGTTAGTGTGGGACATATAAAAACAATAGTATACCTCAGGACTGAATTTTTTTCTGAAGAAAAATAATAAGAAAAGGGGGCTGGTGGGAGACAGATGGAATGAGGAAGAAAGAGGAAGACTAGATGGTGCAGTTGAAGATTGTTCTCTAAGGAGTGTTCCAGAAAAGCAAACACCCAGATGAAAGAGTATTAGGAGATATAAAGCAAGGAAGAGATCCTAGTTATTATTAAGGACCCATCACAACCAGCTGCTGAAGGGTGGGTGGCACAGCCAAAGGTGTGCTTCCTCATGGGGAGGCAAGACCCATGTTTCAGGAAGAACAGATGAGCACACATTCTTGTTACCTTGGAGAGCGAGTGTTTACACTGGTTTTGCTGGCAGCAGGTACCTCTGCACCGTCTTCTGAGAGCAAGCACCATGTGCTGGCAGCTCCTGCCTGCTCCCTCAGCCGTGGGCAGAGACCAGGGTACTGTGAGAGTTACTTATGCACTGCCACAAACTTGTGCTGTGCTCTGAAAATGCATAGGTCCTCACCACTGCTCAGATGAGTTTGCAGTGCAAATTACCTGTGCAGTGAGGGAAGAGGCGCTCTCTTTGGGGAGCGCAGGGTGTTGCTTTGGTTACTAGTGATTTCATTTCTCTGCAAAAGAAGCAGTCGACAACCCCCACCGCAATAAAGGGTGGCTGGGGTGCCTGCTAATTGACGCATCTTGTTTCTCTGTTATGAATACATCCAGGAAAGCCCAAGCTACAGAAGATGTGAACCACACCCCTTACTGCCCCAGAGCAGGAAAGGTGTGCAGCTTGAGCTGCAGTCAGACTTGGTAGGACAAGCAAGTGGAAGAAGCGAGGGATGTAGTTTTCCAGGTCTGGTGGCCTGATGTAACAGAGCTTGAGAGTAAGGCCCAACACAAGCAATGCCACGGAACAGCCAGTTTAAACTAAATATATTTAAGCAAATAACAATTACCCAAAGAGTTAAAGAACTCCTTGGTTTCAATAAAAGCAGAGAATGGCCTTTGCTAACATGAAGTCTTTCCTAACGTCCTCAGAAGTTTCCTGAAAGCCTTATGAGATACTCTTTTTTTGCATATTCAACATTTGCACCTCCTTTTTGTCTCTTCAGTCTGGTTGGGACCTCAGCGTGAGCTGCCTCTGTTTGGTGTGTGTTGCAGGAGGCCGTTCACAGCTTTGAGAACTGAACTAGGTGCCGGCCAATCTCTGAGACGCTGGCACAGCCTGAAACAGAGAAAGGAAACATGCTGGTGAGAGAGAATGGTCTGTGGGTGAAACCTGAAAGCCCTCCCTGCACTGAATCATGATCAGTCTTGTATGAGCTATGTGGGGATAGATTGATACTTCAACAGCTCATTCACAGAAGCCCTACTCCTCAATAGCATCTTCAGCCTTGAGGGTAGGCACCAGGCTTCCCACACAAGAAGAGTTAAAAACATGAAAAAAAAGGTTCTAACAAGCTGAGCAGAGAGCCATCTGATCCAGCCAGACGTGAGAGCTAGGCAGAAAAGACACTGGGATTGCTCTGTGTCAGGTGACCAGAGGTGGAGATTTGCATTGCCATATCATATGGTCAAATCTGGGTGGAATTTCACAGCCCTGTCAAAAAGGTCCCAGCCTGCTAGTCTTGCCAAGTTCAGTGCCCTTTTTTAATGTAAAGAAGTGTGAGACCCTCCTGGGGAAAAAAAAACCAAACCAACCAACCAACAACAACAACAAAAAACCCAAACAAACAACAAAACCAATAAAAAAAACCCACCCAAAAACCCAACCTTAAAAGAATCTTTACTAGTTGAAAAAGTAACCAAAAAAGCCCAGCCTATTAAGAAATGCCCAATGGGATTTTGGTTCCAGTCTCCCAGTCAGTGTTGCTATCCACTTGAGTTCATGGTCGCTAAAGCATGAAAATCTTTAAAGCATGATTTGAAGTGGGATAAGACCCTTTCAATACTTCTGCACTGGATCTGCATGTCACACTTGTTCATGTGTGAAACTGGAGTTTGCACTGGGCTGTGCAAAGTTGCTCTCCAGTGAGGAGGTCACACATGGCAGCTACAGGTAGGAGCGGAGGTGAGAAATGCAGAATGAGGAACAACAGCAGAAGCCTGGAGGAGACATGGAGGCTTTTAATGCATGTGGGATGCAGAGATCCAAACCTGCACCAACAGACTGTATTCTCTAACACACAGAGAAAAAATCTGCATCCATTTTTTACAAATTTTTCATGCAGCAAAAAAATTGGTTGCATTTTACCCTGGTAAACATTAAATTAAATACTGGAAAACATATGCTGCAACTTTGCTCAGCTCTGCTTAGCAGTTTTGCATCTCTGATTGGGTCAGAAAGCTTCTTTAACCCACTCCCTCCTTCCAAATTTCATTGCTGTGTCACCTGAAATGCCAAGTGGTTTCACAGGAAGCAAAGAATAACCTTGAATATAGCAACTAGAACCAGCACAGCTCACATGGATTCCCTTTTCTGTGACCCATCCATGAGACTTCTGAACTTAGATGGCTTGCATGCAGAAACCTCTGTATCGCCAATTAAACAACCTGCAAAATGCTTACCAGCTAAGGCCATCGACAAACGAAACTCATCCTGCAAAATCCTCAAAACCTCTTGAAGGCCTTCTTCACCCTGCTCCGGCAAAGAAAGCAGCCAGGGTAAAAGGAGCACTGGCACAGAGCAATGCTGCAGAATGCTTGCACCATGAGAGCTGGGACAGTCCCTTCAGTCCATGCCAACTCCAGTCTCTCATACAGATGAATGATTAAAATGATATGATGGATGTGCTCAGTTCATCACAGATTAATTTAGATGCTTTTCCTTTTGTGATACAGCTGAACAGGGAAACAAAACAAAGCTGTTTTTCACTTCTGACATTTTCTAGCTGGGGTTTTTTTTTAGCTTTCAGTTAGCCTCCACCAATCAGCTTGTTTTAAAATGTCAAGCCTTGCAAACGCTGACAGTGTTTTATGAAGTAATGAGAGTTTTATATACAGTACAGTTTTAAATACTTTAGTTTACTCAGATAGCAGACTGAATCTTTAAAAATAGTACACTGTGTGTTTTCCTCTGAGGAAGTGGCACCAAGAAGATCAAAATCCAGTAAAATGTACATGTGATTTTGATCTTACTGTAAAGTATTGGAGTATTTTTTTTTCTTTTTTCTCTTAAATTTTATTTCTTGCAATAAAGAATGCCTTGGGTGCAGACAATGTCAGTGCTTGTTCATGCCCTTCTTCTCTTGTATGCTAGGGTAATGCCACTGAGATACATCTTTCGGAATACTCTGTGGAGTATAATACCAAAGCACAGCTGAACTAAAAAAAAATCCCATATCCTTTCTGTTTGCTTTGTGGAAAAAATACAGGCAACACATGGCAACACCCTTTTCATGTTAGGCTCTTTGTCTCTGTTTCATAGAACCACAGAATGGTTTGGGTTGGAAGGGACCTCAAAGACCATCTAGTTCCAACCCCCCCACCATGGGCAGGGACACCCCCCACTAGACCAGGGTGCTCAAAGCCCCATCCAGCCTGGCCTTGAACACTGCCAGGGAGGGAGCAGCCACAGCTTCTCTGGGCACCCTATGCCAGTGCCTCACCACCCTCACAGGGAAGAATTTCTTCCTAACGTCCAATAAATCTCCTCTCTTTTAGTTTAAACCCATTCCTCCTTGGCCTATTACTCCATGCCCTTGTAAACAGTCCCTCCCATCTTTCCAGTCACCTTTAGGTACTGCAAGGCTTCTGTAAGGTCTCCCCGGAGCCTTCTCTTCTCCAGGCTGAACAAGCTCAACTCCCTCAGCCTTCCTCCATAGGAGAGGTGCTCCAGCCCTCTGATCAACTTTGTGGCCTCCTCTGGACTTGCTCCAGCAGCTCCATGTCTTTCCTGCACTGGGGACCCCAGAGCTGGACGCAGCACTGCAGGTGAGGTCTCACAAGAGTGGAGTAGAGGGGCAGAATCACCTCCCTCAACCTGCTGGTCGCTCTATTTCTGATGCAGCCCAGGACACGGTTGGCTTTCTGGGCTGCCAGCGCACACTGCTGTCTTGTGTTGAGCTTCTCATCAACGAATAGCCCCGTGTCTTTTTCCTTAGGGTGTCTTTCAATACTTTCTTCACCCAGCCTGTAGTTGTTCTTGGGATTGCCCCAGCCCATGTGCAGAACCCTACACTTGGCCTTGTTGAACTTTATGAGGTTTACTGGCAACAGAGACAGTGCTGCCAACTCTTCCAGATTTCTCAGAAGATTCTGGTTATTTCTTGCTGAAAACCTAGCTGCTGGAGTCTACAGCAATCACACCACTGGACAGTAGTCTCTTTTAAAACATAGGAAATGTTTCTAGAGCATAAAAATAAATATTTTTCGCTTTTAGAGAAAAGCGAAAGCTCCAATCCAGAGGCTAAAAAGCAAAAAAATTAGCAAAGCAAACAGCTGGTACAATTACATTTTCATTTTAAGTATATTATGTTAACATTCTGCATCAGAGGCCTAATTCATTACTCTAGATCATAGAAATATGCGAGTAGTTAGGAAGCAGCAAAGCTGGAAATGAAATAGTAGTGGTATGTTCAGGCATCTACAGGACATGGTTGTGCTCAGTTTTGTCCAAAATGTTTGACATCAGTGGGTGGAGCTCTGAAGAATTCATAACACCACTACGAAACAGCTGTATCAAAACCATATATTGTTTCCAAGTAAGCTGACTGCAAATAAAATGGTCAGACTCATCTTTGTGGCAAATAATCCCACCTCCACTTTTCAAAAGCACTGATGGTCTTGAGTCCTACAGTATTTTAGCACCAAACCAAAACACTAAGAAATCAGGTCCCACAAAACAATGTTATCCGCTTCAAAATCATATTTGAAGTCACAAAATTCAGTGGTATTTATAAATCACAGAAAATGTCTGGTTTTGATTGAATTTGGGAGTTTTCCACTTACAATTCAGCAAAACAAACAAACAAAAATTGGTTAAGATTCTTCACTCGTGAAAACTGTCTCAATAACTTTTAAATAACAATGACAGAGTGTGGGAGAGTATGAGAAGGAGGCGCACAAACCCAAAGCTCCTTACTCACCTTGTAAGCCAGGCCCCATAAAGCTGGTCTTCCAATAAAGACACATTTTGCTCCCAGTGCCAGTGCTTTTAACACGTCACTTCCTTTTCGTATTCCACCGTCTAAATAAACTTCAACTCTGCCTTGTACTGCCTCCACAACCTCAACCAGAGCATCAATCTGCAAAGAAGCAGCCACTCTCACCTTGAGGTCAGCTTCTGATTTCAAGAGAAAGAGGAGATATTCCAAAGAGACAGGCAGGGATGCAATGCTTTAATAGCATACCGAAATGTGACAATGCGTCACAAACACCTCGGCACCAAAAGCTGCGGGATAAAGTGCAGCTCCCTGTTCTGTCTGCCAGATAGTAAATTCCATTTTCCAGTGCTTTGATTATACTGATATTCTTTGCTAGCACTTCCAGTAAGTGGAAAAGTAACATATTCACTTGCTTTCTGAAAGATTTTTAAAATAAATTTCAATGAAAGTAATTGTTGTTAATATCTTATTTTCATTAGCGACAATGACGAATTATATACGTTTGTAAAAAAAGCTGATGTCAAACTTCTCCTTGCTACTATCCAAATTGCCTAAACTTACATTTCAACCTAATCCTGGTGACCACCTATCAAAAGCTTCCTGAGACCCCCTAAAGCATCTGTAAAGGATTGCTTTTGCTATGAAGGGAAGG
>VWZZ01002581.1:146147-158697 GCA_013399095.1 Psophia crepitans | reverse complement strand
AGGGAAGGGAAGGGAAGGGAAGGGAAGGGAAGGGAAGGGAAGGGAAGGGAATCCTGCGCTCATTCTGCCTCCGCTAGATGTCAGCTTTGGGTTATATATATCAATCTATGTTGGTAATAACAACCAAAAAAGAAATCTGTCCTTGATGGCCTGCCAGGCACTCTGGCCTTAAAACTGATACAATCACATCACAAGAGTGCCTGCTAATATGTTTGGAAATCTTCATTCCCTGTGTTTTATTCTTAACATTTTCTGGGGCACAGCATATCTAGAAATGTAGCTACATCTGATCTGGCCTGATCTTCATTTCAGCCTACAAGTTATCTGCAGGATCCACTGTCATACTTCCCGTTATGCAGATCTCAATACACCCCTACTTTAGGGATGCACATTGCAGGCAACTCACCAAACCATGAAGTTTATAGTTTCATGGTTATCACAGTTTTACATGAATTAAAAATAGTCTGTGACTACTGTATTTTGGATTAGGAGAGAGGAAAAAAATCTGCTTTTGTGCTGTGGCTTTTAAGAGACTGTACTTTTTAAGAGACTGTACTGGAGCTATTCTCTTCCTACAGCAATGGACTCAATTCAAAGTAGCAATGACTTCTTGTCCCATAAGTAGCATTGTCTCTGATAATAAATAGTTAGACTTCTGATTTAGCTGTGAAGCTCTAAAGTTCTAAGGAAGTCAACATTTGCCACCAAGATCATACTTTTTATTAGAGTCCCTGCTATATACTTGAAAAAAGTAGACGAGTTTTAACTTTCTGGAGCTGTTTCATTGGAGTACAATAAAAGATTTAAAAGACTCTCTAAAAACTTTGCTGGAAACCTTACTGCCTTCTTTTGGGAGGTGAAGAAAATAATATAGGAAATACTCACACATCTGGTCCAGCCTTGCAGGTAGAGTGCCAAGCAGCCAACAGCCAAAGCTTCATTTTTGCACAGATCTGCACAGCTGGGGTTTTGCAGTTGCTTACTTTTCAATACTAACATAGTCAAAGGCTCGTGAGTCCAAACACCAAGATCCTGTGTAATCTGTGCTTGAGTTCCTGTTACAATCACGATGCTCATTGCTTCAGTTGGTTATATTTGTTTGCTTTTCACAGATGGCAAATTGCTGTGGGTCAAGCTGACATCTATGTTACTGATGAATCCACTAGTGGTGGGTTCAGTCTGGGACTTTACAACACTGTGGTGAAGAATCTGGTGAACTCTAAGCAAGGTAAATAACTCGGAACACATAATAGTTTGCATACAGTCACCACTGTTTTTCCTTATCAGATGTCTTTCTTGGGCATATGCCCCATGTTTGGAAGGAAAACAGTTTTTCCTTGCATGTCTGTCATGCAAGAAAGTTTTCCCAAAATTAAATATTTAAATAGCCATCCCTGTATTATGGGTGGAGATGGCAACAAATCTTATATTTAACATTGCCTAACACTTTCGATTATAAGATCCAGTTCTCAGTTGCTTTTAATTTTGTCATATTTTAATCATTCTAGGCTGAAATTTTCCATTCTTGGTCTCTGTTTTGGGCTGAATTTTTCTGGAAACATTTCACTGAAAAACGGTTGGTAACTTCCAAGAATGAGGTTAGTGAAAAATATGGTGGTTGGCCCATGCTGAAAATGTCTTACAGTGGTTTCACTGCAGTTCAGTGCTTCGTGCAGGGGCTTGAAATTAGCGGAGGCTGATCCCTGGGGGATCAGCCTGTACTTGCTGGCCATATGAAAATCCAGCCAGATCTGACCTAGCTGTAAATCACTGCTCTGTGCTTGCACATGCTCAGCAGAGCTTGTGTGAAATCCAGATGTTATCTTTACTGAAGACTTGCCTAGTGCAGAGGATGTTTCTACCCATAGCCAAAGGAACACAGAAAGCCCCAAATACAAGGGCAGAGAGCTGGCCATCCCCCAACCTCTCACGTCCCCCACGCCACCTGAGCTTGGATTCAGGCTTAAACAGCACTGAAGGGGAGAAGAAAGAGAAAAATAGTAGCCCAAAAGAGGAGCTGCAGGACAGTGCCTAGTGACAGGCAGGGTGGGATGGGACAGAGGCAACAAGGTCAGGTACAGACAGATCAGATGGGAGTAAAACAGGGCAGGGACATGCCAGGGTGACAGGACTTCAGGGGGATAGAAGAATCAAGAGAAAGGGACCAATCTAGGGAAGAAGCAGAAGGGGAAAGCCTGTGACACACTGGGCAGAAAGAGTTATAGGAGACTACCAAATATTTGGCCGTTCTTTCTGTAACCACCTTTGTCTCCAAAACCCAGAAGAGAGCTTGATTTATTCTCAGCATTACTGTACAGAACAGCAAATAGCTACAAAGTCCTTTGGGAAAACATGCCTCATCTACCACAGTTAGATTCTCAAAAAGGAAAAGTGTTTCCTGCTAGCAGATGACTCTGCTAGCTCATGTGGCAGGGCTGTACAGTGTGTCTAGAAGTCAAACCGTATAAATTCTCACATCTCCCGTGTGCTGTCACATGTGGTAAAAACGTCATTTCTGAGCCTTTCTTTCTGGCCTACCCAACGTGCCAATACATCACCTAACTCCAAGTCTTCCCATAAGGTAGCTGCATCTCACTTTAGACATCTGCATCAGCATTACAGGGAAGGTATGAAGCAGATTAGGTTTAACTAGTGTGCATCAGAGAGCATCAGTCAAAGATGTGCTAAAACAGTGACAACAGGGCACAGTGAAATGGCAGGATGTGAAATTACATTGGGTGTGGAAAGAAATGCCCAGGCTAGTAATCCACAGCCAGTTAATTGCTGGTAAGACTGTGTCAGCACAGCTTCCCTGCTTCCAGAGTGTGAGCATTCAGAGCTGTTCTTGAGATTACCACCACACTAGTCCTGACCTCTGTGCTCTGTGCCCTTGTCTGGAAAGTAGAGATGAGTTTGTTGCTATGTACAGCACTGGTTCAGGACCACTCTTTCTTGCCTGGACTTTGCAAGAGCTAGTGGACTTAGTTTGCCTGAAATAAGACAATCCAAATTCATAGACATGTTGCGAAAACCGTACCTCATGGGGTCCTATCCCAGTTGTCTCACACTGCCACTACGGCCCTGTATGTGGAATCTCTTAATTTTGCTCTAGAGAGTTCAGGTCAGGAAAACAATGATCTTTTTCCCCTGCAAGGTGCGGAGATCCTTTCTGTCCTCTCACAAGAGGAAGAGAATCAAGCATAGCTTATTTTCCAAATCTTAGGTTGGATTTCCAACTTCACCCCAATCCCAGATGTGGCAGGATCTTCCAGCTGACAACTTCTTTGGTGTGGGGGAGTGTATAGGGTTTATGTGGCAAGGTCAGTGAAGAAGGAGGGGGAGGAGGACATGCTCCAGACACCAGAGCTGAGATTCCCCTGCAGCCCCTGGAGAAGACCATGGTGAGGCAGGCTGTCCCCCTGCAGCCCATGGAGGAGTGATGATGGGGAGCAGAGATTGCACCTACAGCCCATGGAGGACCCCACATCGGAACAGGTAGAGACATTCAAAGGAGGCTGTGACCCTGTGGGAAGCCCACACTGGAGCAGGCTCCTGGCAGGACCTGTGGCCCCATGGAGAGAGGAGCCCACATTGGAGCAGGTTTGCTGGCAGGACTTGTGACCCCATGAGGGATCCACAGTGGAGTGGTCTGGTCCTGAAGGTCTGCACCCCACAGAAGGGACCCACACTGGAGCAGTTCATGAAGAACTGCAGCCCGTGGGAAGGAGTCATGCTGGAGAAGTTGCTGCAGGACTGTCTCCCATGGGAGGGACCCCACGCTGGAGCAGGGGCAGAGTGTGAGGAGTCATCCCCCCGAGGAGGAAGGAGTGGCAGAGACAACGTGTGATGAACTGACCACAACCCCCATTGCCCATCCCCCTGAACCACTGGGGGAAGAAGATAGAGAAATCAGGAGTGAAGTTGAGCCTGGGAAGAAGCGGGGGGAGGCGGGAGTGTTTTTAAGATTTGATTTTATTTCTCATTACTTTACTCTGATTTGATTGGTAATAAATTAATTTTCCTGAGTTGAGTATGTTTTGCCCATGATGGTAACTGGTGAGTGATCTCTCCCTGCCCTTATGCTGACCCAGGAGCCTTTCGCTGTATTTTCTCTCCCCTGCCCAGCTGAGGAGGGCAGTGACAGAGCGGCTTTGGGGGCACCTGGCCTCCAGCCTGGGTCAACCCACCACAGGGAGTCTACACTTCTCGAGGACCACATCCATCTTAGTCTCCCTGGATGTGGCAGCTTATGGGTGGAGCACAATGTTCCCTACCATCCATCGATCTGAATCTTCCTACATGTCTAGATTCTCTAAGTAACCTGAATTTTTGTAGTATCCTTTCTTTCACCTCATCCTTACGGCCTCCAGTCACTTTTTGCCCCACCAGAAAAACTGGGAGTAACCAGAGGCATGCTCCTGGGTCCTACCGTGGAAGTCTGCTCCCTTGCATCTCTTCAAGTGAAGATCTAGAGTGCTTTGTGGCACCAAAAAAAGATGATGCAGTCTTTTCACTAGGTTACCCCTCTTCATAAAGATACTGGAGCCACAGACTCTGATCAATCTCTTCAACAGCGATGCTGGAATCAAGCCAATAGGGTGGGATCACATCAGGGTTTGATGTAGGAGGGAGGGAGTGCACAAACAGGGTCATGGACTGAGAGCACAACCATGAAAAAGAGATTTCAGAGAGCAGGTCCAGAGTAATTTAATTATTGCTGGGAAATGCTGAAGGAGGGAGGACGATGACTGTCTATTCTCAGTATGAAAGCATACAGCACTGCTCATCTCAGACACATACCTAGGACTACTGTCAAGCAAATAACTGCACAAATAAGTACAGCCTGCAGTATGTACGCAAAATAGGAGTAAGGGTGTTAAGTGAGCAAGAGAAGAGGGAGGGAAGAAGGGCTGCAGACGCTGTGTTTCCCAGAACACCCTCTGGTCCTCGCTAACTGCTGCCAAAGCTGCTTCCAAAGACACTGAGCTCACACAAGGTGGAGCAGCAGAGGAGCTCAGGCGTTACTCAGCTTTGAGTCTTCTGTTTGACTTCCATGGGGGACTGTCTCTCTTAAAGCCAGGGAGTCAGAGGCAGCTGGATATGACATAAATTATTATACACCGTTATGTAAGATTGGCTACAGAGTATTTTGTCCATAACTTTATCTGGCCTAATCGGCTATCTAAGCTTGTGTAGACATCCAGCCTTTCTCTTCCTTTTTGTTTTTTTAAAGTACTGTGACACTGGCAGTGAAAGAAGTAGCTCACTCAAATCCACAGAGCTCAATAAAAATGGAAACAAGATACCTGGGTGTTGCACTCACCTGAGACGAAGAGCACTCTAGTCTTGATGTCCCACTTCCATTTTATAAGATGGGCAAAGCCCTGGCAACTTTAATCTGCAGTGGGAATGATGCTGCTATCTGACCACCATTTCAGAATCAGTGAGGGCTAAGTCTTTATCTGCCATTGCATAACTGTCATAGAAGAATAGAAAAGTAGGGTTGAGAGGAGGCCAGAGAGGCCATCTAGTCCACTCCTGTTCCTGAAAACAGAATCAGCTACACCTGTGCCCATCTCCACTCATGGAGATTCCACATCCTCCAAAGACGACCAGTTTCATTGATTTACTACCCTCAACACAAGGAAGATTTACAGCTGTTTCTCTTGGATCTCCCTTCCCATAATTTAAGCTATTATCCACTTGTGGAGGACATGGAAAAAGTTTCACTCCCATTCTCTTTATGTCTATCTTTAAAATATTTAAAGAGCATTGCTGGGCCAGTCCCCCCATTGTCTTGTTTTTTAAATCAAGCTATGCAAATTCCTTCAGCCTTTCCTCCTTTCTTTTAGACTTGTGCCCATCCCCATCTGTCCTCTGACTCTCCAGCTGTTCCACATCCTCCCTTAATTAAAGCACCAGAAATGGGACATGATCCTTCAGCTGAGTACTCTCCTGCCCTTATCTGCAACAGAGCAGGAAGAATATGCCAATACTCCTGTTTATTCAGCTGTGGTGGCAGAAGAGTATTTTTGTGTTCATTACTTGGCAGTATGTTCCTTAACCATTTCTTCAGATATGCCATTCCATTGTGAGTTAAAGAAAGGAGCCAAACCCTTTTGTTCATCTCTTCCAGACAAAGAAGGAGTCTCGTCTCTTTTCCAAGTAGGATGAGAGTCAGGCTAAGGATAATAGAAGTGTCAAATCCCAGAGATTAACCACCTAGCAAAGAACTGTCATTTTCTGCTAAAAAAATATTGAGAAAAAATACATGTCGTAAAAAGACTCCATCCCAAATACACAACAGAGACACCCTAATACATCCAGGATGCCTCCCCGGAGAAACAGAGACAGAGAAAACCTGATATGATGTATGATTTAAAGGAGGCCTTTGAACAACAATGTCAAGAACAGTCTGTTATCCTGAAAGATCCATCTCAGCCTTGAGATTTCATGGTGGAGGAAGGGCAGAAAACAAAGGAGATTTTCATGACAGTCTGAATAATAATGGAGACTCAAAACCACAACTGAGGGACTCCTTTTACACTTGAGACTGAACTAACATTTCATCTGAGCCTAGGACTCTGGAATACCAGAACTGACACCTTCAGGAAAGTAAAAACCATACTACTGCCTTGCAAGTTGGCTTGTCTATTATTGTTAATGTCTAGCCTCCCAGTACAGCTGGAGTCCTCTCATGGAAGCAGAGGACCTGCTTTTGCGAGGCCACAGAGAGGAATCAGAGCACTGCCCCAGTCCCAACGATCCCAATTTGACCCACTTCGAGCTAGTCCTCTGGCTGATACTAAGAGTCCAAGAGCCTAAACCTAAGACAGCAGGGAAGAAGCTGAGCTGCGGCAGCATGACCTTGTGTGCATATTCAGCTGGGACAACCTCCTGCTGAGAGGTTTCTCTGTCTTGCAGCAGCATTGCATGCAGTTTTCAGCTTGGGACACACTGCAGCCTCCACACTCCTCCCTGCAGTGCTGCTCCAGCTCATGCACAGCTGATGACCGATAGTTAAAGGCAGGAGATGTTTGTACTAATAAAAGTGCATCCTAGTTTTTCTAGACCATGTCTCCAGTTTGTCAAGGTCATTGCAAATAATTGCAACCCCTCCCAGTTCAATGTAATATAGAAATATAATAAATATATTCTCTAGTCTGTAATCCATTTGATTAATTAAAAAGTTAGCAATAGAGCCCTCAGGCTAACAGTGAACTATCAAGAACTACTCTCTGAATATATATTTTTAACCAATATTGCACTCACCTGATAAAAATTGTACATAGCTAATGTTTCCTTAACTTGCTTCTGAGAAGCCCATATGGGACAATGTTCAAATCCTGATTAAAGTTAAGATACACCTTTCTTCTGTTCTTTCCTATCCACAAGTCCTATCACAAAAACATGCTAGATTCGTTTGGTATGATTTGTTCTTCATAAATCCATACTGATTGCCACTCACTTTGTAGTTAACTTCTGGAGGCTCAACAATTGTTTCCCTTGCCCCATCATCATTCTGAAAAATAGTGAGAGGCAACACATTTATCTCTGTATCCCGTGATTCCTCAAAGATAACAGCTAATAGTTCTGGCATTGCTTCAGACAATCCTCCCACTATCCTAGCAGGAATTTCATCAAGTCCAGCTGATTTGAAAACATCCAACACATCTAACTCTCTGCTATGATATTTCTTGGTCTTGCAGCAAATTGAAAACATTCTCAGACATTCTTAGTAAGATTAAGGCGCTAGACAGTAATTTTGAAATGAAAATATTCCCTTACTGGCTGAAAAAACCAAGTAGTTGGGGAAAGCTGAAAGGTGTGGAAAAGCCAGGGCTTAGCACAAGTATCTTTATGAGGAAAAAAATGGGAAAGTTCTAAATCCTGAAGGAGAGCATGATCCAGAAGATGCAAGCAATCCAACAGGGAAAGGGAAACAAGCTTATTGGGTTTTATACAAGGTGCCAATAAAAGAACCAACATAGTGGTACACTCACTTCTACACAATGTTTGAAATCTAAAAAAATAAGATGAGGAACCAGAATGTCTGACCCAAAACAGTGACACAGATACACCAGGCATACTGGAAGCTTGGGGAGAGGAAGGCAGTCACCAGGACACTGAAATCACGTTATAAAGTACACAGTAAAGATAAACTCTGCCAGAGGAAGAGCAGTGCTCCTCCTTATTGAAAGCCCAGTGTCAAATCAAATTTACAAACTCACCAACTCAACAAGTAACACAAAGTCTGTACAGGTTGAAATTCCAGGCTGAAATAGGAAGAATATAGTTATGACACATAATGTTACTGACCCAGGACAGCAAAATGCCTTGAATTTGGTAAGCTGAAGGAGATCAGAAAGGCAGGGAAAACAGTAGTAATGGTAGATGTCAACTGCCCTCCTGTAGATTGACGAATGTCATGCCGGGACATGAAACAGAGCTGACATTTTTGGGCTCTGTCAGCAATTATTCCATGGAGCAACTGGTTAGAGAGCCCACAGGAGCAAAGGCCATCCTCGGCTTTGTGGCTCTGGCCCTTCCAGAGGAAGCTCCACTCCGTGACAGTGATCACAGAGGACTCAGCTTTACCAGCTCTACAGGAGCACCACAGGCCAAATACGCCACTGCCATTGTCCTCAGCTTCAAGAAAAGCTATGGAGAAATGAGGAATCTTGTTAAAAAGAAGCTAGAAAGGTCAGCAAAGAGAAATCCTAACAAGCAGCACGGAAACTTTTGAAGAACACCAGACTGGAAGCATAACACCGCTGCGTATGACCTATTGAGAAAGGATGGAGAATGGATTAAAGGAGGCCAGCACACATAAACAGCCAAGTAAGCAAGTTTATTAGCAGTAAGAAGGCATTTTTCAAAAAGATGTCTATTGTATCCAAACTAATAAAATGAAATGAATAGTGTAGTCAGGCAGATTAAAAGCAAAATCCTAATTAGGGAGGCTAAAAAAGAGTTTGAGGAGAATTATAGAATCATTAAGATTGGAAGAGACTTCAAGGATCATCTAGTCCAACCATCCCCCTACCACCTATTACCCACTAAACCATGTCCCTAAGTACCACATCCAACCTTTCTTTAAACACATCCAGGGATGGTGACTCCACCATCTCCCTGGGCAACCCGTTCCAATGCCCGACCACCCTTTCCAAGAAGAAATTTTTCCTCAACTCCAACCTAAACCTCCCCTGGCGCAACTTGCAGCCATTCCCCCCTGTCCTGTCGCTAGTTATCTGCGAGAAGAGGCCGACCCCCAGCTCACCACAACTCCCTTTCAGGTAGTTTCAGAACTAGCTAAAGAAATCAAAACTAGTGCTTCATAAAAAATGTCAGGAGCAAAAAACATCCTAGAGAATCTGCATGGCCAGCTAGTCATAAGGTAAAACTCAGAGATGACAAAGCCATTCAGCATTGCTGTTCCCTAGGAAGAAATGGGGGAAGTTTTCATATGGGAGAAAACACAGAAGGTATGTCTGAAATCAAAGTCATTGTGAATGAGATCGTTTCAAACAGACAAAGTGAAAATTAAATTGCTGGAGCCAGATGGTACCTAGCAGAAATCAAGGATGGAAACACTAAATTACTAATCACAATGTGAAACCTCCCACTTGAAACCTCCTTGGGACCCGAAGACTGGAAGATGCGAGGCAACCAGGGAAACACAGGTCTTATGCTTCATACTATTTTTTAAGCCTGAAAAGGTGAGCAGCACAGCTGCAGCATAGTGTTCCAGTCAGTGGCATAGGTCAGAGGGTTTTCCACCATCCAGTAGTCACTTCCATCATTGTAAGCACATGGCACTTGCCATGTCGGGTTCATGGTAGTGTGATAAATCAATCTGCCAGGCTTCCCAGTATTGATATTTCAGCCATCATCCTCTATACCAGAAAGGCTTTAGCCACTTAGCTTGTTTGATTATGGTGCACGTTTGACATTTCTGGCTAACCTGTGCAATGGCATCGATAGTCAAGTCCACTCCTTGATCACAAGCCCATTTGTATGTAGCATCCCTTCCTAAATGTCCTGATGTGTCATGGGCCCATCAAGCTATAAATACCTCACCCTTATGTTCCCAGTCCAGATCCATCTCAGCCACTTCAATTCTAGCAGCCTGGTCCACTTGTTCTGTTTCAGTGTTCTTCAGTGGCCCAGCTCTTGGGTATGTGGGCATCTATGTGACATACTTTTACAACCAGGTTCTCTACCCGAGCAGCAATAACTTGCCATAATTCACCGTCACAGGTGGCTTTGCCTCTGCGCTGCCAGTTGCTCTGCTCCCATTGCTGTAACCATCCCCACGGGGCATTGGCCACAATCCATGAGTCAGTACAGAGGCAGAGCATCGGCCACTTTTCTCATTCAGCAATGTCTAGAGCCCGCTGGATGGCTTTCACCTCCGTGAACTGACTCAATTCACCTTCTCCTTCGGCAGCTTCTGCAGCTCATTGTGTAGGACTCCACAGAGCAGCCTTCCACCTCCAATGCTTTCCCACAGTGCGACAGGACCTATCAGTGAGCAGGGTGTATTGCTTCTCATTTTCTGGGAGTTTATTGTATGGTGGGGTTTCTTCAGCACACCTCACCTCCTCTTCTGGTGACATTCTGAAATCTTTGCCTTCTGGCCAGTCCATGATCACTTCCAGAATTTCTGGGTGATTGGAGTTTTCCATTCGAGCCCGCTGTGTGATCAGTGGCACCCACTTACTCCACGTAGCATCAGCTGCATGGTGTGTAGAGGGGACCTTCCCTTTGAACACCCAGCCCAGCACCGGCAGTCGGGGTGCCAGGAGGAGCTGTGCTTCAGTACCAGCCACCTCTGAAGCAGCTCGAACCCCTTCATACGCTGCCAATATCTCTTTTTTGGTTGGAGCATAGTAAGCCTCAGATCCTCTGTAGCCCCGGCTCCAAAACCTCAGAGGTCAACCTTGAGTCTCTCCAGGTGCTTTCTGCCAGAGGCTCCAGGAGGGGGCATTATTTGTGGCTGCAGTGTAAAGCACACATACTATCCTGTCCGGACTGGCCCAAGTACTACACAAACTATCTGCTGTTTAATTTGTTGAAAGCCTTGCTGCTGCTTAGGGCCCCATTCAAAATCATTCTTCTCCTCGGTCACTCGATAGAGGGTTTATGATGAGACTCTAACCTGGAAAATGTGTTCTACAAAAACCCATGACACCTAAGAAACGTTGTGGGTGGTTTTTTTTAGTTGGTGGAGACATAGCTGTTATTTTATTGATCACATCTATTGGGATACGATGACGTGCATCTTGCCATTTTATTCCTAAAACCTGGATTTCCTGTGCAGGTCCTTTGACCTTACTTTGTTTTGCATCAAAACCAGCTTTCAAAAGAATCTGGATTATTCTTCCCTTTCTCAAAAACGTCCTTTGCTGTGTTGCCCCATACAATGATGTCATTAATATATTGCAGGTGTTCAGGAGATTCACCTTGTTCCAGCGCAGTCTGTATCAATCCACAACAAGTGGCAGGACTGTGTTCCCATCCCTGGGGCAGTCAATTCCAGGTGTACTGATACCCCTTCACTTGAAAGCAAACTGTGGCCTGCCATCTGCTGCGAGAGGGATCGAGAAAAACGCAGACCACTGTTACTGTCCACTCTCGTTAGACTTTTGCACTGGCCATGTGAGACTATTAAAGGGTGAATGAGTTACTCCTTGACTCTTCAGTCACCAGATAAATTTATGGATGGAAACCAGAGTCTTGACTGGTGCAATATTGTTACCGGTGCACTGTTGTGGTAGCAGTTGGCACCTGCTGTTCTGTAACCCGCAGCAACCCTACCACAGACAGATGCTCTGAGAGACAAGGCAAGAAAGACAGCTCTTTAATCTTTTCCCTACTCAAGACAGCTATACCAAAAGCACATCGGTATCATAGCTACATTCAGGCCAGAAGCAACAAACAGTACAAGGCTCATCTTCTACCTTATCTACACATTGTCAAAAGCCTCCTAAATAGACTTTCAAACTCCTCTATTCTGTATTTTTAAATAAATGTAAAGATAAACATTCTTTATAAACATTAGTTGCAAAAAACAGTTAGAGTCACAGACTGGTTTGGGTTGGAAGGGACCACAAGGATCATCTAGATCCAACCCCTGCCATGGGCAGGGACACCCGCCACCAGTCCAGGGTGCCCAAAGCCCCATCCAGCCTGGCCTTGGACACTGCCAGGGAGGGGGCAGCCACAGCTTCTTGGGGCACCCTGTGCCAGGGCCTCAGCACCCTCACAGTAAAGAATTTCTTTCTAGTGTCCAATCTAAATCCCCTCTCTTTTAGTTTAAACCCATCCCCCTTGTCCTGTCCCTGCACTCCCTGACAACTAGCCCCTCTCCATCTTTCCTGCAGCCCCTGCAGGCACTGGAAGGCTGCAATTAGGTCTCCCTGGAGCCTTCTCTTCTCCAGGCTGAACAAGCCCAACTCCCTCAGCCTGTCCTCGAATCAACTTTGTGGCCTCCTCTGAACTCACTCCAGCAGCTCCATGTCTTTCCTGTCCTGGGGACCCCCGAGCT
>VWZZ01002581.1:134003-145458 GCA_013399095.1 Psophia crepitans | reverse complement strand
CCAGCTCTGGGGTCCCCAGTACAGGAAAGACATGGAGCTGCTGGAGCGAGTCCAGAGGAGACCACAAAGCTGATCAGAGGGCTGGAGCACCTCTCCTACGAGGACAGGCTGAGTTGGGCTTGTTCAGCCTGGAGAAGAGAAGGCTCCAGGGAGACCTTATAGCAGCCTTCCAGTACCTAAAGGGTAGGAGGAACTCTACAAGGGCATGGAGTGACAGGACAAGAGGGAATGAGTTTAAACTAAAAGAGGGGAGATTTAGAACAGATAATAGGAAGAAATTCTTCCCTGTGAGGGTGGAGAGGCCCTGGCACAGGGTGCCCAGAGAAGCTGTGGCTGCCCCCTCCCTGGCAGTGTTCAAGGCCAGGTTGGATGGGGCTTTGGGCAACCTGGTCCAGTGGAGGGTGTCCCTGCCCATGGCAGGGGGGTGGAACTAGATGGGCTTGGAGGTCCCTTCCAACCCAAACCATTCCATGGTTCTACGATATCTAGTTCCTTCAGTAATGACAAATATTATAACAGTTTATAGCTAGCTATGCACAACCACACTTATTGCAGGTTGTTAAGCCTGCAATAGGATCAGTTTTGCTGTTCAGCCTGTATTTCTCATTCAATTTCATCTGATCAAGCCAAGATGTCACCAATGCAGTTTCAGTCCTAGGCTCCCTTTGCCATCCATCTCCTTCTTGATCCAAATCTTCTTCTTTTCTTTGTATTTATGCATAGGGTTTATGCATAAAAAAAAAGGCTGTCAAATATGTATACTTTCACATTATCCCACAATGTTAAATTATCAGCCCTGAAAGAACAAAAGGAATTCCTTGGGTTTAGTTTGTTTGGTTGAATCAATTTTCTCCAAGGAAACAGGGCTCCATTTGGCTGACTGTCCTACTAGATTATTAAAGCTCTCTTCAGAATGTAGTATCTACTACAATGAGAAATTTGTATGACTGCAGCGTTTCCAGCGTGGTTTTGATTTTTTTATATGCACCATTTATTTCTCATCATTTTATTTTAGGGCAAACGAAAGCTCGGGGAAAAAAAAAAAGCAATCAGTCTTCCTTAATTAAGGGATATCGTTCCCTCTGGTGAATTTGTGGAGAGCAGGAACAGAATAAATTTCTTTCATTTCCTCACTGGGAATATTAAATGCAATGCAGCTAATTTGTCTGTGAATTAAATTTCCAGCTTTTTTCAGCTTTTCAGTGCTGCTCTTATCTTTTATTTTACTGTAGCAGGGAAATATGCTGTACTATGGTAGCTGAGGCATACAGAAGGAAATCTTTGTATTCTGGTTTCTTTTTCTGGTCTTGATTTTCTCTAACAAAGACAAATTTATACAGAAAATAATAAATGTGGCTGTTCTAGGAATCAATTTCTTATCAGTTTTCTCAGCCTATTGAAAAAAATAATTGTCCCTTAGTTCAAGATGAGGTTGTCTGACAGGAATTACTATATTTCTAATGTAGCATTCTTCCTGAATTTACACAGATTTCAAGCATGACAGTGACATTTCTGCTGTCTCTGGCAGTAGTTTTAAAACCAACCTCTCTGAATGCATTTCCATGCAGGTCTGGAACCTCAGCAAGGTTTGTGTGGGAGGTGTTGGTGGCTAGGAAAGGGATCCTCAGGCTGTTCTGAAGGACACCAGAACTTCTTTGCTTTATCTACACTCCCTCCAGCACCTCCAGCCATGATGTTTCCAGAAGCAATGGCAGTGCTAGCCCTGGTGAAAACGATGCTCCCTTTAGAGTAAAGAACTTAAAAACTAAACAGTTTTTAAACCTACCTGCTTGCAGGTTAGAACCCGCTGACAGTCCCATACATTCGTCTTCTCTCCCTTCCTCTGCTCTGAGGGCTCTTTAACTGTTCAATGTCTTTTCCAGCTGTGTTGCTTTTGAAGCCTGAAATTCGGCTGTTGCCCCGTTAGTTTGGAGGCTGGTTGGAAACGTTGCTTACTTGTTGGCTACTGCATTGCTCTCCTGCTTACTTTTCCTCCAGCAAGTCCAATTTCTTCCCCAGTGAAAGCATTATAACCTCAAGTGTAGTAAATCATCTCACTAATAATGTCACCATAAAATTGTTATATCTCATTATTCTTAATTACTTCGCAGCATTTCCAGATTTTTCCCCAAGCTCCATGCTGCAGAGAAGAGGATATACAGCCTTTCTCAGAGCAGAATTAAGAATGCATTCCAAGAAGAACCCTAGGGTAAATTTTAGTTAAAACCAAGATCATTTTTGTCTCTATGTCCCAAGTTTGGACTTTATTTTACATGCGGCAGAGTGGGCATTTAACATGTTTATCCCACATTTAAAAATTCCCTGACCTTTACTGAACAAAAAAAGAAAAAATGAAACAGGAGTGCTACATTTTCATGTGAATTGATTGCATAAAATATTTCTTGCCCTATTTACTGTAAAAGCTCACTAAAATACATCTTGATACAGAACTTGGTATCTCCATAAGCAGCCGTTCCATGGTCTGTTGTTCCACTTTTCCATTACACCTATAAGCACCTGCTAACCAGCTAATCAAATAGGCTATGCAGATAAACATGTATTTATTTACTATATTTGTTGTTTGTAGATCTACTTGAGCTACAATTCTCCTTTGCAGGCTTTCTTAAATAGCCGAGGACAGCAAGAACTTTGTGGCTAGGAAAAGCCTGCAAAGCCTAGGTTGTCATCTCCATACTCTCCTCAGGCACCAGCAGACTAGCTGACCTTTAGCAATTCAGTTCTCAGGATGTTCTTTCACTTGGGACTTCTATTTTTATCAAGGGACAATGTCCTGCAACATATGCTATTTGTGTCATCCAAAGAACGGTGTAGGAAACTTGACAGTATGCAGTTGCCTTATATTGGCAAGTAGTTGCCTGTGATGTCAACATTTTCGTTTTCTCTCCTTATCTCTAGAAATTTTTACAAATATCCTGCTGGCTGGCCTTTCCTAGAGCCAGCACACCTTAAATTCTAGCCAGCCAAGGAGATGGAAACTGATGTAGTACTGGTGGATGGTCAGCTGGTAAAGCAGAGAGCGTGCAGATCTATCCTTTTCCTTCTGGGCTTCTGTGCACTGTTCAGGTGTCTTGCAAGATGCCAGCAGTGGGTGATGTAGGGTAAAGGGTGGTGTTTTTTCCTGGCAAGCTGCATTCAGCAAGCAGTGGTGGGAAGCTGCACCTCCACAATTAGCCTCCTTACCTGTGGAGTCCATCAGACATTTTCTCTGCTCTCTACCTCCTCTTCTCTGTGATTCTGTGATTCTCAAAGAGTACACATTCAAGGTCTCAGTCCTTATGGCTGTGTGTCCTGAGTTCACCATCCCAGAAATAATCCTGAGAACTGCAGGGCAAAGTTACATCAACAAGGCATCATCCTCAACTGAAAATAGCTTCAAAAGCCTTGTGAAAAATTAGGGAAAAATGCCTTTTTGCATTGTAGAGGAAATGAAGAAAGAATGAAGGGTAAGGCCAGTTGGCAGTGAACTGCTTTGGAGGAACTTCTTGAAATGGAAGGTTGAATGCACCTCGTGCGGCTCAATACCCGGTAGAGTGGAAAACCTGGGTGACAGCTTTGGATTCAGGTCTGAAAAACATTTGCATGCATTTGGGTCAAATGTATTGGATATATTTGATTTTGTCAGGCTCTATGACTTAGTCCAGAGNGAAAAAGAAAAAGAAAAAGAAAAAAGAAAAAGAAAAAGAAAAAAGAAAAAGAAAAAGAAAAAGAAAAAGAAAAAGAAAAAAGAAAAAGAAAAAGAAAAAGAAAAAGAAAAAGAAAAAGAAAAAAAAAGAAGAAAAAGAGAAAAAGAAAAGAGCTTGTGTCTATTCTCTGGTATGTTCAACATACTTAAAGTAGCTGTCTTATCTTTTTATGAAAAACATACATGTATTTGAAGTCCTTTTTTCCACCTATCCTTTTCTCAAAGAGGCAGGATCTGGGTTTATTATTTCCTGCTACAAGCAGGCCCATGACACAGGAACAGGGGCTCAAAAATTCTGTTCAGAAAATAAAATAAAAATGCTTCAAACAATCTACCCTCCACTCATTACAAGGAATCCATACGCTCTGAGATACAAAGCCAGCCTCTTTCCTTTTCTGATTCACACAGAGGAGGTGCAAAACAACATAGCATTTAAATATAGCGAACACAGACGTAAAAGGCGTGATGGCAAAAGAGGACAGCTTAGAGACCCAAATCTGTTTTGTGAAAACACATATGAACAAGATCAAGGTTACAGCAGAGCAGTTAATACTGGCTTAATACAGCACCACATTACTCCCAGAGTCTGTTATTCCCTTACACTTAGATCCCTTCCATTTGCACAGCTTGACAGTATGAGGACAACTGATGCTGGAAGAATATGGGCTCAGTATGTGAGCCCAGCAAAAGGAGATGAATAAGTATCACACAGATGGTGTGTGCTTAGACAAGAGGACAGGATGGAGATGGTCTCCTTATAGCTGGCCCAAAATTTAATCATCTGTGCACCTGGCTTCAGACAAAGTCAGAGGAGAGATGTGGTTTTAGTTAGGGATGTAAGCTGCATCACAAAGACAGAATGTCTATTAGTTAATGGCTAGTATCAGTTTTCATGCCTTTTAAGGCCATAAATATTTTAAATATCGGGCCTTTTTCTTTCATGTGTGTATCTATTTCTCTTAAGTGCATTCCACTGCTCTCCATCCCCTTCTCCTCTGCTCTGCAAAAGATTAGACATGATTTTGTCTGATAGCCACCTCCAAGCCCTCAGTCATGGAAGGTGTTCCTGGCTCACCACAGGTCGTGATAGATTAATCCATAATTTTTTCATAATTCCTTTGCCTTTGAGAGAGGACTTCACATGGTAAGACTGGGCACTCAGTCTTACAAAGGTGTTGGAAAATGAGTCGCAACAGGGCTCAAGGAGATACAGATTAATTCGAGAAAGGCAGCGTGAATCTGTGGCAGAGTTAATACTCCACCTGCCTACAGGTGCCTGGGACTGATAGCGAAGCACAAAAGCAGGCTTGTCCGACATGGTCAGAGCAGCTTCCGAGAGCCCCCAAAACACAGCGTGGAGTCTGATATCCGTTTGATATGGAGAGTTACTGTTTGATTCGCCAGATGTGCTCTTCCCCGTTCCACTCACCCATCATCTCATTTCCTCTCCATCAGTGACTGTGGTATTTGGAGTGTCTTTCTATATTTGAGGGCTTTCTTATTTGGGTCTGTGCAGGTTTTATGAGTAAGACATACTGTTACTTTGCCCCTGTGATGGGGAATGTACTAGCCTCTCCTCTGCCTTGCTCGACTTTGTTCTTTTTCCACTCCCCAGTCAGCTGGCATGACACGGATAAATCGACTTGCCTCCTCTTCTATTTATTTATTCCACTTCAGAGAAAGTGCCCACTCTTTGCATTCTTTAGACATCAATATTAGTTAATGATGTCTTTTTCTACTGTCACACACAATAGAAATGAGGTGAGGAGGCTGATAGCACGGGTGAATTGTACAGTGATGGAAAGAAACAGTATCTGTGAATTTACCCTTTCAGAGAACTGTCCACAGGGTAAACAAGCTGCAGGGATATGTCTGAATCCCCTGAATTCCCCTGGGAAACACTCATGTAATTAATTTGGAATTGATCATTCCAGCTTCTCCAACTAAAGTTTTCATTTTAATAATGCCAGACGTTAATAAAACTAGCAGATTTTGTGGTTCCAGAAGTACCAACAGAATCTAAATAGCTGCTAAATCCTCGCTGGACAATGTTGGCAGCAGTCAGATGGTGGAGGGACTGAACAATTTTAGGGACAGCAGAAAGGTAGTTCATATCATAAATACATTATTTGGTGTGGCATACAAAGATGAATAAGCCTGTTTTAACCTCTGGTATCACCTAGTGGCAGCAGAACATGACAGAAACTTAAGAATTTCCGTCATGTGAAGTTTCTCTGTCTTTAACACACCTTTTTTTGAGTGCATACTTTATTAATTTTGTCATTTTCTGGGAGTAAAAGCCTCCCTGCAGAACTGGTCACATATTCACATTCATCTGTGTATGTGATGTGGGTTGTCTGGGTCTCTGATGGTTGAGTGGCCAGATTCTCTGTTGAGGCATTTCAGCATTGAGACTCTTCTGCATCATGATCAGTAGCAGCATGAAAAACCTCTACTTTTATCAAGGTTAATGAGTAGGTAAGTTTGTGATCACTTTGCTGCTGAAGCTTGTGTGCCCAAAACTGACTTTCAGAGTCCTATGTTTAGAGGTGCTTAGCTAAAGCGACTTCCTGAGGTACACTAGTTGTTGCTTTCACATTGTCCTTTAAGAACGATCTGTTAGACCTGAAGCAGCTGGGGTCCAGATTGGAAAGAAGATGCCTACAGCAACTGAATATGTCATTTAACATCGTAAGCTTCACAGAAGGTGTTAAAGGGAGCTGGCATGCAAGCTATGCAAGGGACATAGGGATTCAATCACACGCTGCAATTTCAGACAACCCAACTGGAAAGAAAGAATGAAGTGAAATTTGTGCTATTATCTAGAAATGGTCCAAAACGCTTTGAAGTCAATGGAAAGATTTTCACCGACTTCCAGAGCTCTGGATCAGGTCCTGGATAGTCTTAGACAGAATGACAGGGAACTTTCATCTTCAGGAATTCCTTTCAAGGGACATTGCACTAAATGGCCTTTACTAGCTGCCAGGGTCAGTGTATCTTTAGATAATTAAATGGAAAATGTTTAGGTCTTCATGGAAACTTCAGCTGTTGTCCACTAAGCAATTCAAATCTAGACACCTACACTGAGATGTATACATCTATATTTAACACCTATATAGCTAAGGTCAGACACGGAGAGAGGACGAGCTCTTAGCACTTGCCATTGAAGTTCATGACAACCGTGGGTGATAACCTAAAAAGATGGTCTCTTGCTGAGGTGCCTAAATACAGATTAATCAGAGGGATACATCCAGGAAGAGACCCTGTATTTAACAATGGATAGCCATGCTTGTTCACAAACACACCTTTGTTCTTATGCAAATGCCTGCAACCAACCACTCCACAAACATCCTTAGGGACCATACACTAAAGGTCACCATAGCTGCAGTCACACCAGCCAGCTGTTCGGAATTTTAATAGTTGGGGTTTTCCCAACCTTTGAACATTGCTCATACAGAGTTTACTTAATCGTTTATATATGTGTGTGTGTGTGCACGTCAGCCTTATCAACTCCATCATAATTTTTGTTCCTTTCCACTGGATTCTTCCAATTTGTCAATAACTGCCTAGTAACGCAACGGGCCAGGCCGGCGCTCAGCTGGTGTTAATTGGCACAGCTCCACTGACTTCAAAGTCCCTGCAGCTTTCAGGTGTGGTCGCACCAGGCCTGTAGAGAGGGGGTTTATTATCATGTCCTCTGATGTGGTGCCTTTGTATATGCAGCCCAAGCTGCATCACTGACACATTGCAAACTCATGTCTAATTTACTGTCCGCTCTCAAACTTAGGTCTCTTTCAGCCTACCTATTTCCACAGCTCCCTTGGTGAATAATGTGTTTTAGGTAATTTTCCCCATATGTAGTAGTTTATATTTTTTCCCAAGCAGGATTTCATTTTGTCACCCAATGACCTACTTTCTGATTCTTTGGCTTCTCCAGTTTTGCCCTATTCACATTGCTCTGAGGTAGTACTCTCTTGCCTGCAGACATGAGGAAGTTGAGGCTTACCCTATTTCCATTATGAAACAAAGAGAAAACATCACAGTTATTGTTCAGTGTGCGACACGTTCTGAAAACTTCTGCGGAGCTATTGATTGTAAGCTGGTTTTCAGGCAGTTTTCAACTTGCCTGCTATTGACAAAACATTTTAATTTGCTACTAAAATCAAAGGCCGAAGTCTGGAGCTACAACATGATTGACACAGCCCTAAAAAACAGGCAGGGTAAAGCTTCTGAGCACTGCAGTACCTTAGCAGCAAAGCACTCCCAGCACTTCCCAGTCTGGCTGCTGCGCCAGTGTCCCCTAAACGCTAAAACTGTTTGAAGGCTGCTCTGGTTCATCTCACTGACCTCAGGCAGGTGGAAGCCAGACACGGTGGGGACAGGAAGAAAACAAAGGTGACATGCCTGCATTGGAGACCTGGAGAATGGATTAAATAGGAGGTGGTGCATCTGGCTTGCTGCAGTGCAGGACAGGAAGGAGGATGCTCGGAGGGCCATGCTTGAAGCTAGCTCTGTGCCAAAGATCTCGTGCTGGACCTGCTCTACCTACTGCTCTCCCTCTCTCCATTCATCTCACTCACTACTAAAACTTATTTTAAAAACTTCTATCTAATAAAGTCTACCTACTTTCTCTTCATGCTTCCGTGACATAGATCCTGCTGTTTACTTACCCCTCGACAGGGATCAGGATCAGGGCTCAAAGTCAGCACTGGGTTTAGGCAGTCAAATGATGCACACGCTGTGGGATCAGAGGGATGCAGCTGTCGCAGGAGACAAGGGCTGAAGCATATAAAGTTTCCCAGGAGCTCTTCAGTCGTAAGGGGAGTCACCCTGAACTGCAAAGCATGGCCATAGCTACTCTCCCGGTCTGAACCCATACACCAATCTCGTGAATCTGGACCATAAAATCACAGAGGCTGTGGTGCTGCATCACAAATGAACAGAACTCATAAGTAAATATTTTTAAACAGAATAGAAATTAAACATGTGGGGAACATTCTTTGGTTTTAATAACATAATTGCTTTCCTCAGGTTTTTCAGTATTGTGTCTGCTGTTATGAATCATGCATAAAGCTTGAAAACTACATTTGCAAATTAAATGGAAACTTGCCTGTCAAAAAAGCACAGCCTACATCTACCCTAATATCTACTCTAAATATTAAACAACAGCCAGGCCCAGGCGGTAGAACTTGTGCTCTCTTGTCTCCCTGCTAAATCATTGCAACTGCTTCTTGGTACAACTTTGGTCTAGAAACCTGTAGTGGAAGGCAGGATGAAGGGACCTTCTTTTCAACGAAGGGACCACACAGTGTACAGAAATGTTTGTAATCTTCCCGGGTCAGGGGAAGCATTGCAAGGAAACGGTGTGGAAGGCAGGGGCAAGATGGAGGTTCCTAAGTACAGCAGAGATGACAGAAGACTTGACAAAATGTGGAGGACCCAGCTGGGAAGGTCAAGCAGATGAGACTGAGTCAGGGCAGAACTCTGTGGTACTTTTATACTGCATAAGGGTCCAGGTAGCAAGTTATGGCCAAACTGTGCTTGGACGTTCAATGCTCCTTGCTTTTGTTTTTATACCCATCACAGATCTAGGCCCTGGGTCAATCTGTTGTCTTCTTGCAACTGAATCCCCTTGTACTAATGCATAATACGTTGCTCTTTGTTGGACTGTATTTCCTGGTGAGCGTATTTGAAATATCCCTGAACAAAACTGAAGTCACAAATTCACAGTAAGAGGATCCATATTTCCCCATAGTCTCATTCAATTTCTGCTACTGTCTTGATATGTGGTTTCTTCTACGAGAGTGACTGCTTTCACAATTTTAACTCTAATTCATGCTCAAGAAGCTCTTTGTTGAATGTTTAGATGAAGGGCCTTTTTAAAGTATCACCAGCAGCAATCTCTTTTTCCTGTCTCCTGCCTCAGAAGTACAGTGTCCTCCCAAAGATTTTTGGGATACTAGCTATCCAATGCAAGAACTTTTCATGTCATTTTTCCTTTCCTGTGGTTTCACCAGATGGCTGTTTCTTTTATTGTATGCAGAAGAACATCACTGCTCTCCTCGGCAGGACCGTAATTCACCGTGAGTGGAGCTGTGACCGCCGACGACATGGACAAAGCGAGCTGGGTTTGCAGCTGCCTGTGTCCCACCTAGGCCCATGCCTGCAGAAGAGCAGTGGAATAGCTACGGGATCACTTTGCAGCCCCACCAAGGCAGCCAGGACAGCCTGGTGGCCAATCAGATCGTTCATGACTTCTGATTGGCCAATCAGAACACTCACAACTTCCAGCCAGCCAATCAGAATACACATGACCTCTGACTGGCCAATCAGAACACACATACTTTCCAGCGAGCCAATCAGAAAGTACGTCCTGGATGGCCATGTCCCATTGGTTCATGGCCCAGGCTGGCACTCAGCCCCCAGGCTTTGCCCCTGGGACAGGGCAGGGCAGGAAAACTCCCCCAAATTTTAATTAAAGATAACCAAAATGTTTTCTCTAAGTGCTCTCTCTAGATGATGGCTTGCTTTCAAGCTGAAATATTTCATTTCATTAATGCAAACTCACTGCTCTGTATTTTATTGAAGGATAAAGTTTATTATTATGCATTTATTAAAATATTGTATTAAATAGAACAGTCTAATAATAGAAATTTCCAAGTGAACTAATCAAAATATTATGGATAGTTATACCAATGAAACTAATGAGGCTATTCACACTTCGATGTAGTGGAAATAGAATTAAAAAATAAGCCTAGGAAATAATTTTATCTAGTTCCATCACATAAGTATGCAGTAAATACAAAAATGATACTAAAAAATTCTATATAGAGTGCAGAAAACCAGGAAATTATAGATTATGTGAATACATTTCCGATCATTGGGGTGGATAGAAAAGGTAGCATTCACATGAAAAAAAGAACAAGAACAGTCTTATCATATAATTAAAAGGTGTATGACAACATAAGCAAAAGGCTGTGGATGAGTTACCTCATCTGTGGTATTGTGTGTTCCATGCCTGGATCCCTGAGAGCAACCTTCTGCTATTTGTAATCTCCGCTTCCCCTCCTCTTCTGCTTTATATGCGTGCCCCTAATGTTCATTTGATCTCTTTCTCTTCTCTCCTTACCTGTCATAGAATCATAGAATCATTAAGGTTGGAAGAGACCCCAAGGATCATCTAGTCCAACCGTCCCCCCACCACCTATTACCCACTAAACCCTGTCCCTAAGTACCACACCCAACCTTTCTTTAAATACCCCCAGGGACGGGGACTCCACCACCTCCCTGGGCAGCCCGTTCCAATGCCCGACCATCCTTTCAGAGAAGAAATTTCTCCTAATCTCCAACCTGAACCTCCCCTGGTGCAACTTGCAGCTGTTCCCCCTTGTCCTGTCGCTGGTTATCTGCGAGAAGAGGCTGACCCCCAGCTCACCACAGCCTCCTTTCAGGTAGTTGTAGAGGGCAATAAGGTCTCCCCTCAGCTTCCTCTTCTCCAGACTAAACAAGCCCAGTTCCTTCAGCTGCTCCTCATAAGACCTGTGCTCCAGCCCCTTCACCAGTTTCGTTGCCCTTCTCTGGACACGCTTCAGGGCCGCGATGTCTTTCTTGTGGTGAGGGGCCCAAAACTGGACACAGTACTCGAGGTGCGGCCTCACCAGGGCTGAGTACAGGGGGACAATCACCTCCCTTCTCCTGCTGGCTACACTATTCCTGATACAAGCCAGGATGCTGTTGGCCTTCTTGGCCACC
>VWZZ01002581.1:64131-133684 GCA_013399095.1 Psophia crepitans | reverse complement strand
CCAGCTTCTCCAGGAGAATGCTGTGGGAGACCTGTTAGCCTGACTTCGGTGCCAGGGAAGGTCATGGAGCAAGTCATCTTGAGGGCAATCACGTGCCATGTCCGTGACAACCGGGGGATCAGGCCCAGCCAGCATGGGTTTGTGAAAGGCAAGTCCTGCCTGACCAACCTCACCTCCTTCTATGACCTATCTGGTGGATGAGGGAAAGACTGTTGATGTAGTCTACCTAGACTTCAGCAAAGCCTTTGACATGGTCTCCCACAGCATTCTCCTGGAGAAGCTGGCGGCCATATCTATTTTTTCTACACAGCACTCTGTGAATCTCCTCCCCCCCAATTTTCTGTCACCTGCTTCTCTTTCCTGACCACTCATTTCTATTTCTCTGTCCCAGCCCATGATTCCCATTCAGGCCATTCATACCCTGCATCCTCTTCTGACCCATCCCAGTAACCCACCTTACTATAGCCCCCTTTCTTCTCCCCCACCCTTTATTTTCTCAGGAATTCCTACTCCTTCTCTAGGACACTTGTATTTTGAAGCTGCCTGAGCACTGCATTCTCTCAGAACAGTCTGCCTTTGCACTCACAGATAGCTCTTTGAGCCCACCAACAAAGGCTACGGTATTCCATAGCTGCCTGTTCCTTGAGCTATGTCCATCCATCTTTTCTCCCCACTTTTCCTCACCCTTATGCAGGGTCTTCAGTGCTGCAGTCATCTTCAGTGACAGGTATTTTGCTAGCATCCACTTTCTTTTGCTCTTCTTCTCTATTCAGTCCTTGTTGCCTTTCATCATGTAGTCAGTTTGGTGTAGTTAATGACCTGCCAAGCCCTTAATCTCTTTCACACACCTGTTAACCAAGCTGCATGAGGGTGTCTGAATCCTTGTAAGATGAACTGCAGGGCCTCTGCCCCAGATATGCTCCATTTGCAGCACCAGAAGGTGACCCAGAAGCTGCACCAAATGCCAGAGGCTCAGCAGGTAGCCATGGCATGCAAGGGCCTTCCAACGCCAGTACCACCTGAGGTCCCTCCCGTCCCCACATGAGAAATCAAGCCAGAACTGGTCAGATGCCCAGCAAGCAAGTCATGTTAGTCGCTGTTTCCACATCTAGGAAATCCTAAATGTGGGGGCATCATGGAGATGTGTCGCACAACAGGCTGGATGTAGCAATTGTGCTGACCAATCTGACATGGAGAAAAATTCCTTTATGACCCTAAATCTGGAGACTGGTTTAATCTGGAGTGTGCAAGCAAGCCACAGCATGCCTGGCACCTAAGAGTTCCATCATCTCACAACTGTTAGCAGTATAGCATCTGGGGAATACATACATTTCTTCTATGCAGGCTTTGAGCCTGAGCACGTCAGCAACATTTTTGGCTGAATCTGGAAAATTCTGTCATGTGGATTCAGAATATGGTTTTATTGTGGATGGATGGGTGAGTTACCTGTGGTGGCAAGAGTCTACCCTTTAAATAAGTAAATACAATTCACCTGTACATACTGCCACTTCAGCGTCTCAACTGCACCACTAGTTGTATCCCCCTGCAACTGTTCATTGGTATTCAACACAAGGACACAAAAATATTCTGTGAAAATAAATGCAAAACATCACTGGATAAACAACTCACAGCTGAATGTAACTTACGTCTCTGCGTTCCCAGATCTCAGTGTGCCGGATATCCTGCAACTGCAATACCATAGGCAAAAGGCAATTGTTCTAATTGATTCTTATTGGCAGAATCCCCATCTGTAGATTGAAATTCCTGCATAAATGGTAAAACAGATCTCTTGGCAAAGGACAGAGGGACTGATTTAGCAATTGGGAACTAAGAAAGTGGGGAAGAAACTTCCTCTTGAGGGAAGAAAACTGGGAAACACATCTAAAACTACATTAGAAAGCTGTTCTCCACAGGTACCAAAACAAAAATCAGTCAGATGTCCCACCTGCCTCCTTCCTCTCCCCTTCCCCCTGTTAAGGACGGAGAGGCAGGCATATTCACAGCAATTAGACTTGAGCAAACAACACAAATTGGAGAGGTCATGAGTGTGTTACCCAAGTGTAAAGAACAGGCCTCTTGCATCAGCATTTAGTGTGCCAGCATGTGAGAATGATGGATGGAGAGTCTGGGGGAAGGGAGATAAGGAAGTGTCCTCGCTGTTGAAGCCCCCATTGAGTTTGACTGGAATATGTGAGCAGGAGACTCACAAGGAATATGGAGCTGATAATCAAAAACATGACAGAGAAACAGATGTTGCCTGCTTTGGAGACTCTCCTTGCACATTCAACACAATGGAAAGGGCTCAGATAATAAAACAGAGAGGATCCCAGTAAGAAATATAGCGTGCTGACACTTTTATGACCTGAGATGCTTACAAAATACAGAAATGGCGTTTTGTTTGCTTTCCATGCGCAGCTTGATATCACATGCTCAGCTCTCTCTGCTGCCACTCGGAGTCAGGAAGAGCGATATATTTTCCTTTCCAGATAAACCTAGTGATTCTAGTCAGGTGCAGAAAGCAAATAAATTACATGAGAAGACTTTCTGTATCTATTAATCAAGAGGCTTGTCATTTTCCAGGCCTTGATCCACATGAAAGAAAGTGAGGAGGGGGAAGGGAACCTAGGAATAAGGGAGGATGTGGAAGGGAGCAGAAGGAAGTTTCTTGCTGGAGCTGCTTAAGAAGTTTCTCATAGCACGATGGACCACAGCTTAGACAAACGCCCTGAAAAACAACTCCCTATCCTCTTCTTTTGGAGCTTTTCTCTGCAAGCCAAGGGGACGCAGTCCAAAAGGGGGAATGCACAAACCAGAAATACACCATTATGCTTTCGGGGCAGTTGTTCTCACATTTCCTTCTTCTCTTGAATGTTGAAAGGAAAATACCCTGCTGCTGAAAAAAGGAGGCACACTCAACACCTTGTCTTCAAGTATATCCCAAAAGGCTAAGTCACATACTTGGAGGTTGCTTCCCAGCACAGAGCTAGGTATTTGTGGAGCATAGCAAGGGAGTCATGAAGCAACAGGGTTGGCTACTTACATAGATAAAGGGGGAGATGATTTTCAGTCTGGACTGCAATAATTCTAATATCAAGTAGAGAGATATGATGGGCTCAGTAGTTTGCATGAGAAACTGGCTCTGTTTCACTCTCTGCAACTGACTTCACATGTAGCATTAAAACAAAACTCAGAATAATCTTATTAAGGCCATCATATTTACTTTCTTCCTTGGATTGCTGTGAATGTAAATCAATGAATATTTATGGCATTTTTGAGATCTTCCAAGAAAACAAACTAGAAAAACATAAAATTACTGTATGGAAGGACTGAATTATTGCTGTAGCCCAAACATGAATCAGAATAATATCCCACACGGAAAACTGTCAGGAAAGTTCTTGAACCAGGAACCTGGTTCACGGCCAAAGAGTAAATCTGGTTCTCTCTGAATCAACTGCCTGAGAAAATCTGTCTACACATGGCTAGATAGACATGTAGCAACAGTATGGGCAAAGCAATTGTCTCTCTGAGGCTTCTTACGAAGGCTAACCTTGGCTTGGGGGAGCTGCTCTCTCTAAGTTCTCTCTACCATCTGTGACAAGAGAAGGGCTTTTCCCAGAGGCATCTTGGATGACTGGAGTTTAAGCTCTTCAGCATTGCTTCTTGGAGCTGCCCATGTGTCTCTCATCTTTCTAATTTCAGCACAGAAATAGGCAAACAGTTAATGCCAACAGCTAATGTATTACTGTAATTGGAGCCATGGTTCTAGTTCTGGTCTCCACATCCATAAGAGGATGGTAGATTGGAAAGGGTTCAGAAAATAATTTAATGACTAATATATGGTCAGGAAAATCTGCTGTGTAGCGAGCAATGAAGAAAGACAAACCTACTAGCTTATCCCATAGACAATTGAGAAGAGTTTTCAATCTTACCTATAAATATCTACACGGGGAAGAGAGATCTGATAACAAAAAGCTCTTCAGTTTAGCAAGAGTTACGAATTTGGATTAGAAATCATTTCTAATTGAACACTGAAATCACCTACTGAAAGACATGAGGGATTTTCCATTACAAAAATGGTTTACAGAAAGACTGGAAAAATTTGCAAAGGATATGCTAGAATGCAACCACAGGCTACTAAAGTCACTGAAAAAAATTCTAAACCTTTCTGGTGTATGACTTTAATCTTAAATCCTCTAGGGGCCTACAGTTTTTTGTAGATCTTCCAATAACCTCTTAGCTTGTTGGCAGTCTCGGTGCTAGATAATATTATCAACATATTCAATAACAACAAAAGATGATTCTGTGATTTTAACTCCTGCTTTAGCATCTGTTGTCAGACAGTCAATGCGAACAGTGAAACTACTGGCTAACAAACTCTCTTCTGGCATATCCTCATTGAAAGGGACAGCCATCAAGTCTTTCATAATTAACAGCAGTGCGGTAAAGTTTCTGAACTGGATACCTTAACTCCTCAGACAGGGTATTCATCTCTATAATTTACATTGTGACCTACTACCTTTATACATTCTGTGGGTCCTGATAGTTATATCTGAATACAAACCACAAAACTTTCTCCTCATCTGGTTTTCTTGTAGAGATTTTTTTGTTTGTTTACTTTTAATTAAGAAGTGGTGCACTCACTGTCATTATATTTCCTGTTTGGGAGAAATCTAGTTACTTAGTTAATAAACCCCTCCTTTAACATCTTCTTCTGCCTTAGGAAGGTTTTCCTGAAGTATTGATTTTCATAAAATGCCAAAGTATTTGCAGCATAAAAGTATATCCTCCCAATTCCTTTGTGGCTGCAGTTCATATAATTTTTATCAAGAGGGGAACAGAGGAGCAGTTATTCACTGCATCAGTCTGGGTGTTAACACCCTTCACAAATTGCCGAGAGGGCAGCTATTTGAGGACAGCCATCATCCAGGCATCCCTCAGAGCTGCTTCACTCCCCAAGCCAGCACTATGTGAAGCTGGCCTTGGCAATGGCAGTCTGGCTTGTCGAGTACAACCAGGTTATGTGGTCCAGCCAAACTGGACAACAGTGGCCCACCTTTCCCTCAACATGAGGGGCATGGTCTCGAGATCCCTGCAGCATTCCCACTCTTCATTCTGGTAGGTCTTGAAGTGCCAAGTGTTGTTCAAGATAACAAGTAATATATCATGCAATCACATAATCACAGAATGGTTTGGGTTGGAAGGGACCACAAGAATTATTTAGTTCCAACCCCCCTGCCATTGGCAGGGACACCCTCCACTAGACCAGGTTGACCCAAAGCCCCATCCAGCCTGGCCTTGAACACTGCCAGGGATGGGGCAGCCACAGCTTCTCTGGGCAACCTGTTCCAGTGCCTCACCACCCTCATAGGGAAGAATTTCTTCCTAATGTCCAATCTAAATCCCCCCTCTTTTAGTTTAAACTCATTACTCCTTGTCCTGTCACTATACTCCCTGGTAAACAGCCCCTCTCCAGCTTTCCTGTAGGCCTCTTTAGGTACTGGAAAGACACAATTAGGTCTCCATGGAGCCTTCTCCAGGCTGAACAAGCCCAACTCCCTCAGGTTTTCTCCATATAAGAGGTGCTCCAGCCATGTGATCAGCTTTGTGGCCTCCTCTGGACTTTCTCCACCAGCTCCATGTCTTTCCTGTACTTGGGACCTGAGAACAGGACGCAGCACTGCAGGTAGGGTCTCACAGGAGCAGAGTAGAGGGGCAGAATCACTTCCTTCGACCTGCTGGTCACACTGGTTTTGATGCGACCCAGGACTCGGTTGGCTTTTCAATATCCTTTTTGTGAAACTCAGTAAGGCTCTCAATCTACAGATATCCCTCTTTCCAGTAATCCCAGCTTCTCACTCAACTTTGCTTCCATTTTCTGTGTAGTTCCGTATTATTCTAAATGGTCTTACATTAACTAACAGGTGCTGGGATGGGAAAATGCATAATTTGCAGCATAAAAAATTCACTTTGTAAAAAGATGTGAAGAATTTAGAGGTGAGATACGTGACATTATGACATGAATTTGCCAGTACAGTGATCATCAGCTTTCAGGGTTGATGACACAAGTTTCTTCATTTTGTACGTACTGTGTGGTCCCAACAAATGAAGCTAGCTTTGTTTCCTGTCATCCTCTTCACTTATATGTTTTGCTAGAATGTACTCTGAAAGACAAACAACTTATCCAAAACATTTGTCTCTACACCAGTCCTGATACTCACCCTTTCCATACGCTCAAAGGCTTGATTTAAAGTCTTCAAGTATTGGAAAATGAGCCATTTCCCTAAATAAGTTTCTTCAGTAGTTAGCTAACTCCACAGCCATGCACATGCCTCATATCCAGTATCAATTTGAACAGATTTAGCTTTCAAACACCGGGCCTCTTGTGCCAGAGTTGTAACCTGTCACGTGGCATATAGCTTAAGGTACAGGCACTATAGATTTTTAAAAGCTAAATGATATTATTGTGGCTCGACTCTTAAACTAATCCCTTGGAAGATTTAGCACTGCACTATATAGAGAGAGGTTGATACCTTATTAAAAAAGACAAAGGCTAACAGAAGTTTTTATAGAAGATACATTTTTCTAGAGGAAAACTTCATAAATTTGAAATGCGATTGGGCTAGCGCAGCTCTGGCTGTCAGAGGTGTCTATTCCAAAGAGGAGTAGCAGTCAATATTGTTGCTGATACTGCAATTATCTTGGGTAAATAGCACTAAGCAATCTTAAACATTCCTTTTTTTTTTTCCCCAGGGGTGTGTAGTCAGCCTGTTGCCCCAGTAAATAAATTCATCAGTTCACATTAGCCATAAACCAAGGAAGTCCAGAAGAGCATCAGATTCCAATACAAAGGATTAAACTTATGCATACAGCAGACAGAATTCACACACTTCCACCCTCCACATCTAATACGCATTCTTAGATCAACATTTTTTTCCTCTCAAGGAAAGTAGTCATATCTGTACCCAGGTCCTCTTCTGGACAACCACCTGGGCTGGGGACAACTGTATTTGAGACTTCATTCTGATCATGGAGCACGATCCAACCATGTTTCAAAAGTGCTTACCTCCTGTTTGTTTCTAAGTTATGAAAACAAGTTCTATCTGGTGTTTAGGATGCAACCTTTTAGAATTATGTTGAATCTTGATAGAAAGATTTCAACTGATGTACTGTCCACCACAGAACTGTAGAAGTTTATGTTTGGAAAGGAACTTCAGGTGTTCCCATCACTTTTCATGTGAAATTCAGTGACAGTCGTCTTTACAGCAACAAAACATCATCCTGGTTAATTTATACAAGTGGAATTAAGTGTGATGCAATTCCTAAAAGTATATTCTTGGGGAAAAGATTTCCAGCAAAAGACACATAAAGATAAAAAGAAATTCAGTGACCGGAAATTTAAGGAAGAGCGTTTCAGGGTATAAATAAGATATTCTTGTCCATGCAAGTAGCCATTGATACCACTCATCCAAACAACTCTTCATCAGTTGTGGCTTTCAAATAAAAAAATCAAATGTACTTCTAATTTAGAGATGAAGCAGAAGGTACTGTTCTATTGATGGAACCACCAAGTGCAACTGCTTGGCAGTTTCTTATATGGAAAAGCCTAGACTGCAGTACCCTAGTGGTTCCTCTGGGCTTTAGGATCACTGAAATCACCATCAGTGCCTTGTGTTTACAGGGATCTAGTCTTTGGTTTACTTCTTCTGTTTTTAATAGGCTGATTTTCAGCTTTTTGCCACATGCAGCTTCTTTATGTCTATAATTTCTCTGTTTCCTCCTTCCTTCTGTGCACAGGGCATCATCAATGGAAAAATTCGCTCTTTTTTAAAAATACTGATCCAGACAGAGAGCAAAATATGGTTCTATTTAGGCCACTGAGATGATGCCATTTTCCTCTCACATAGCTTTCTCAGTAAGTGATGTTTCAATATCCTCCGTTGACAGAAGAGGGAAAACAAACTTTCAGAGAACCTGCCTCTCACCAGCTGGCAGATCCACACTGAAAACTGAATTGGAAAGGTCCCTTTCACTTCCCTGACCTACAAAAGTACCGGTGCATGTGGGAGTGCTGAGTAACCGAGGGTGTGTATTGTATGTTCAGAAAACATACAGCGTGATTGTGACTAGGGGGGTGGGGATGATGTCTTTATTAATGTTTGAATGGGTTAGGCATTCAAAAAACTAAGGGTCACTATTTGGGAGCTAGAACCTGCAGTACCAGTGAAACCAAAATGTGGGCACTGTAAATGGCAATCCAGAAGCACTTCTTCCCAGCAAGACCTAAATTTTTAGATCAATGTGGAGTCAAGGTTTGCTGGCAAGCTCAAGAGAGGCCCTATATCCCAGTAGCTCAGCATCTTATTCCCTGTCTTGTGCTGCCTTACATCTGTTGTTCAAGACTATGTAAAACCCATGTAAAATGTGCTTCAACAGCATTTGGCGTGTTTGGCTTTACATCCCAGCTATAAGGTACCCATGGATGGTTCTCCATAATCTAAGAGGTTTTCACAAAAAACAAAGCCCTTCTCCTTTCTCCCCATCCACCTCCTTCCTAGTAATTTCTCCACCTAAAGATTCAAATAATAAGAATGTCAGAGAATTGGGTGAGAATTCTGATATCCAAGTTTTGTTCTCTTTCTGTCAAAGTCTACAGCTTATCTAAGCAGTCTGCAATTACCCCAGCTAACACCTCTGGGAAGCTGGAGCTAAGGTTGCATATGTTGCCTGTAATTTAGGAACTTGATAAAAATATAGATAATGTCGCTTTTAAGCGAATCTGAATTGTAAGAAATGGGAGGTAAGATTACAGATAAAAATATGCTGGAAAGGACAGAAATGCAGAACTAGCAGGGAATGCAGAGTTCTCTGGAGTACGCCTTTTAATATTGTGTATCTATGCAGGAGATCACAGCACCTGTTAAATTTAATACATATTAAATCTTGTCATATCTTATATATCTGGGCAAATGTAGCATGCCTTCATATTTTGCTGGCAGGTTACAACTCCCAGATCTCAGTTTATGTTACAGAAAGTATATAGTCAATTCCCAATGAAAAGCTGATTCAAAGGGGACCACTGGGGATTGTAAGGAGATTAAATTGTTTTAATATTTTCAGTACATGGAAAGGGGAATTTAAATGGGAAGCTGGGAATCTTTGTTCCTTATGTGAAACATAAAGGTCAAGATTTTGCCATAGATACAAGAGTTGGAAGATAGTTTCTGGTTGTATAATGTCCATATATCCTGGGTGGGTGCTTAAGACATCCTTAAATCATATATGATACACATTGATGGCTCATCTTGTCAATATGTACAGAGGGATTGCAAATCTATGTGGGTTTTTTAATTATTATTATAAATGGAAGATGTGCAATGAGAAAAAAAGCAGACTAAAGGTGGTTGAGATCTTGAACTTTCTGGGGTTTTAGATTTTTAGGTTACCTCACTAAATTTCCCATTAAAACTACTTATTTTCATCTCTAGTCTTTCATCATTATTTTCCATTCTTTGGATATGAATAATATTTTTTTAAATTTTTAATTTAATTCAGATTGTTGGAGTGCTGTTTTTTCTCTTGGAGAAATGTCACCCCTTTCTAGCATAAAATTAATATTGTGCAAAAAGCCAGCACAAGACCTAATTTAAATACCAGGGTGGGACGTGAAATCTGTGTGGGCTGCTGTGGTTCATATTCTGCCCTTACAGTTGTACTGCTCTCCTAGCAGTGCTGCACCACCATGCTCATCATTGCCAACTTGTCCATCATAAAAAATTCATGCAAGCCTTGCTTCTAGCTCAACCCCTCACAAAGCTCTAGCCATGTATAGCAGACTTTATCCACACTACTTGTGAGTTATCACAGTATTTGTACAGGAGACAAGGAGGAAAGAGGGAGCAAGAAAACATGGAGAGTTTCCTCCCCACTCTACTCACTCCCAAGATAAAACAAATCACATTACATATTATTTCATGCTTTATTTTTAGCACACTGTGTACCTTCTCAAAGCACCATTTCCTCTACTTCTGATAGGAACTGATCATGCAAAGAATAAAAAATGCACTCATAGCTTACTGCTTGCACAGGCAGAGAGCACCTGTGACCTGAGAAGCTGAATTACAGCTGACAAAGCCTTCTGCATCTTTGGATTGATGGCATTATCATGTAGGAAAATTGGATATACACAGCTCCCAATCACCTCCTCAGTGTTTATTACTGCTTGGGTAAATTCCCCCACACCCACTGAAAAGTCAACAGATGCTGTATCTGAAAAGGGAAGCTACAAAAAGATTGAAATATGTCATAGCTGGCTGGGGTGGGCTTCTTCAGGCTCATAAAAATCAGCAAGCAAAGTTCCTATGGCATCCATAGGATTTTTTCACCCTAGCTAATAAACTTTTAACAAAATAGTCATAGAGACTAGTCATTGATGAGATCATCAGAGAAAAATATTGTAAAGTAGAGCTACAAAAGATCTTGGTGTAAATAACTCATACTGAATTTAGCAAGTCTACAGAGATTTTTTGGTAGGGCAGAAAAAAATAAATTGACATTTTCCTGACAAGCATTTTGATTTTTTCACAAAGTATTTGGTTTTGAAATTCATCTACAGGAAAAGAAAATCCATTCACAAAATTGAAAATAATTCTCTGCTTTGGTATTAAAGAAAAAAAAAGGTATCTTGAAAGAATTTTTTATTTTGCTGGGAGAAAAAAATCGATTTGTATTAGCCATAAAAAAAAAAAAAAAATCAGTATCATCAACTCAGAATTCAAGCTGAACAAACCCTTATTGACAAAGTGCTACTATGATACATTCAATAACCAGCATTCAGTAACCATAAAAAGGTTGACACTGAACATGTGTGGACTTGGCTCAAGTTGATCATCTCTTTCCCTGGTGCCTAATCCTCTGTTTCTGCAATTGAGAGGCAACAGGGAGGTAGTTCTTCAGTACACATCACAGCTCCATCAAGCAGGGAAAGGAGAAAGACAACCTACCAAAAAGGACTGCCCTTTTTAGTGATTTTACTCCCGGGCCCCTAGAAGAACCCAAAAACCTAGTCTGTGGAGAAAACCCATGGTTTTGGCAGATTTGGAATTTTCCAGCCCATGTTGCTTTTGAGTCATGACAAGCCAAAAAAAGTGTTTTTTTTTTTTAAAAAAATCTGTTTAAAAGAATGCTTCAGTTTTTATACGAATCCAAAAATGCCTCATCCAATTTGCCTCAAATTTTCCAGAAAACTTCTGCTCTGACATGAGATCATATATATGAAATGCAAGACAGAGCAGTTTGTAGTTTTGGCAAAGCTGGGAGCGAAGACAAATTGGATTGTAGTTTTAAGAAGAGAATTAGGGTCTCATCTTTGAATTATCACCTATTTAGGCAAGTCCTGCCACTCATGAAACTTCAATCATTAGAAATTATTACAAGAGCAGTAAATATGTTACTGGGAACTGCTTTGCACTGGCAAAGAGATCATAAAGCGTGTAGGAGGAGGAGGAGACACAAAGAAAATAGGGATGTGTGGGGAGACCACAGAGAATAAAGAGGAAGGAGTTACAAAAACTTGTGAAGATTCTGTGTGGAAGGAAGAGCTGACAGGGAGCCCAGGGGACTGTGTGGTGTAGCAGGATTTTAAGGACCATAGGGGACTGTAAGTACAGAAGAGAAAGAACAAAGAGATGTTGAGAGACTGGGGAGGTGAAGACCCTCCTGAAGAAAGACAGAAATAAAAAGTAATTTTCTCAGAGACGATGGAATAACTAGAGTCGTCTCAGATCAGAGAGAAGTCAAAGCCAGTTTATGCCATTGCTGGAACAAAATACATACAAAAAAGTGGATGGGCTAGTCACTTGGGTGGACTTGGGACACCCATCTTCCCAGCATTTGTACTGCAGGGGAGCTCCAGTACTCCACCACCCACCTTGCTGACAGCTCCTTTGGCACTGCAGGGAAACTACCAGCACTCCCCCAGAACGCACCCATGCAGGCACTGCTAAAGAGTAAAGGCAAATAAAAATTTAATTAGCAAACCATGTTCTCAAAATGCCTTAGAAGCAGCTCACACAGCTTAAAACATGCATAAGGATCACACAGTTCTGCTTTCAGCATACTGTAGGTCACCACCATGAAGAAGTGAAACACTTCAAAATAAAATACATAATGATAAACTACAGCACCCAGTAATAACCTGCAATAAAATAATTCTGAGCTAGAAACCCTCCCCAACTCCTGCCTCAAACTCCTTTGAATGCCTTGGGATGATGGCTTTTATTACTTTTTGTCGTTATTTCATTTTTCCTTTACAAAGAAGAAAATCTCTGTTACTCTTGGAAAGACACAGGAGGGAACCTGAGGTGTCATGCAGCTCTCTGCCAGAAACACATCTGAAGGCAGCCTACTTGGCAGGAGGAAAAGGGCTGGCCCTGCCTGCCAGCCGCATGTGTTTCCTGGACTTTATTCTCCCTAGCGTTACCACATGTCACAAAGTATGTTACAAAGCATTAACAGGAACTGCAGGCTTCCCACCCAAATAAAAACACAGAAAACAATGCTGCAGTTAAGTATACATAACAAATTATGATCCCTGAATACTGGTCCTTGCTCCTGAGTTAACACAATTCATTAAGACTTTTGACTTCTGTACTTTTTTTAAGTGTGAGGGGGAGCAGGGGTGAGGTTTGGTTAATTTTTTCCCTAATTGCTCTGCCTTTTGAGGGGAGAGCCAGGACTACGGGCACTTAGGTGATGTCATCTGCTAGACAGCAGCCATATGGAGAACATGAAATTGAAGTTTTCTACCCGGCTCCTGGCAAACCTGTGGCAGATGCCGCGTGACTGGGACCAGAGAGAAGCGCTCCACTGAGACACCACAGGCATGATCCCCATCCTTTATAACATGCAAAGCAGCCACTGGCACAACCCGTGCGATTGATCTGCGGGCAGACCTTTTATCACAGGAACTCTCTTTCAGCTCTCCTTTCCTTCAAGGGCTGGTGTCCAGGGAAGGACTATGTTGGCTGAGAGGCAACAGAACACAGGACCGTAATGAACCTCCCAAGTCACCAAAGCAGGCAATCACATCATGTAATACTTTTAAAATATTTACCAGCCCTGTCTTAAAATGTGTTCAGCTTCCAGTTTCCATTATTCCTACTGATGCTTTTCCACACTCTCCCAATTCACAGCACATGTTTGCTCAGAGCCATTTGTTCTCATGCCAGGATGGACACTCGGCTTACATTGCTCTTCTGTATCCCGGCCACTTGGCTCAGAATTATGGACAGAGAACATGAGTATCTTCTTCCTGGTCTTCCCACAGCTGAGTTAAAAAAGACAAATTGTCTTGGTCTCCACACCTAAGAGAGGATTTCTATTCACAGTCCCTCCAGCAGGCATCCTCTGCAATTTTACTTCCAGTTTAGCCTTTGCCAGGCATGAACTGTGTTCTCACTGTTCTCTTCCGATATTAAAAGTCAACCTCTGTTAGCAATGCCTCAATACACTGTAGGATGACATTTTTTTCTCTCCATGGTCATATCACACTGACAACTAATAGCCAACCTGCAATCAAGTAAAACCCTCAGTTCTTACCTGGTTCTGAAAAGCCTTGTCCTCCCCTTTCTATGCAACAATATTCATGGCTATTTGCTTTTCCCCGTGAACCTTTTCTGTACTGATGATGCCTCCAGCTCTGTGCCATCAGCAAAAGCTGTCATTGCTTTCTTATGTTTTGCACATTAGTGAAACCATTAGATGAGATCCATCCCACCTCCACATGCACCTCCCATACTGCTCATTTCCTGAGAAAGTTTGTCCTGGAAATCACTACCTTTTGGGTACATCATGGAAAGGTATTGTCCCACCAGAGAAACCAGCCCCCAAGAGAGAACACGAACTTGAACTACAGAATCTATAATGCAATACACAAGCTTATTTTAATAATGAAATACGGTTCATAAAAATCAAAAGAAAACATAATTCAGGGATGCTGAAATGATGTGATTTAGATTAAGATGAAAAAAAAATACCTTTCTGGATAAAGTCTTTCTGAACTTCCACTCTGCAAGAAGGTGGATGCTCCAAGCATTTGATATGATAATCATAGAATATCCCATCTGGAAGGGACCCATCAGGATCATCGAGTCCAACTCCTGGCTCCACACAGGACCAGACCAATCCGAGCAGATGACTGAGAGCGTTGTCCAGACACTTCTTGAACTCAGCCAAACTCCCTGGGGAGCCTGTTCCAGGGCCCAACCACTCTCTCGGTGAAGTACCTTTTCCTGATCTCCAACCTAAAACTTCCCTGTGGCAGCTTCATGCCGTTCCCTCAGGTTCTATCACTGGGCACCAGAGGGAGGAGATCAGCACCTGCCTCTTTGCTCCCCCTCATGAGGAAGTTGCAGGCCACCATGAGATCCCCTCTCAGTCTCCTCTTCTCCAGGCTGAACAAGCCCAGGGCCTTCAGCCTTTCCTGATATGCTTTCCTCGCTAGACCCTTCACCATCTTTGTTGCCCTCCTGTGGGCACTCTCCAGTAGCTTTATGTCCTTTTTGTACTGTGGCGCCCAAAACTGCACACAGTACTCAAGGTGAGGCCGCACCAGCACAGTGTAGAGTGGGACAATCCCGTCCTTAGACCTGCTGGCAATGCCGTGCTTGATGCACGCCAGGACGCAGTTGGCCTTCCTGGCAGCCTGGGCACACTGTTGGCTCATGTTCAACTTGCTGTCAGCCAAGACCCCCAAGTCCCTCTCAGCACAGCTGCTCATCAGCATCTCATCGCCCAGTCTGTACGTCCAGCCAGGGCTGCCCCTTCCTGGGTGCAGAATCTGGTGCTTGCTCTTACTTTAAGGTTATGTTTAGAAAAATGTTACCTAAATATTTATTTCCTTTCATTACTAAAATTCAAAATGAAGCTTGCTTTTGGATCAGCCACATAACACTGAGAGATTTAATTGTAAGACAAATATTAATATATTTATTCACCGAATGATACAGGTGACAGTTTGCGTAGTTATCATTTCATAAGCAAAGACAATGGGAAAATGGAGGCTGGATTGCAAGGTTGCTAATAGAGCAAAACTCTTCCTGTCAATAATATCCATTTTGTAACAAGGTATAATATGAGTTGGGATTATGACCCTATTCTCTGTCATAGTAGTTGAACTTTTAACTTGCTGGAGCAAATTGAGAAAAGGGCAAATGTCTGCACCTGTAGCACCCCTCTTTCTTGCTCTAGTGCTTAAAACTCATGGAATTAAGCTGGTTGTTCTCACATCGGCTTGTGTCCCTGGTTACGTCACTCTGGCTGAGAATCAGTCATGATTTCATCTTGAATTTAAAGTAATACAACAAAAACAATTACATGAAACCATAGCCATGGGGGAAAAAATCCATAAATATGTTTCCTGACTTAAAAAAAATCAGGGTTTTTAATCAAACCTTTCCAGATTGATTTTTCAGAAAAATCATGCTATGCAAAATACAACAAATCAGCTTCTGCAAAATAAAAGCAAAATGTCTTTCAAATGGGCAGGTTGGTTTCTTTGATTTTAATTTCCCAAGTTTTGCTTTGTCTTTAGGAGACTGTCAAAATGAATATGCCTTATAAAGTATAGACATGATCTATGACGCAGAACAATATTTATAACATGCCTTTAAAGTTATGTAATGCTGAGAACAGAAATGCAATTAGAGAGCAGAAGAGAGGAGAGGAAGTTCTGCACTCTGCAGAGCATGCTGTCTCATCTTTTAAACAATGCAACATGATGGAAACCAATAAATGTTTCTGCAGAGGTGACTGTTTTCTTGCATGATGTATTGATATGGGAGGGGTTCATCTCAAAGATGCATTTTTTCAAAATCAATTTTTCAAATTCATTTGGGGAAAACAATGACATTTTCATTTTCTTTGTAAGAAAAGTATGTGCTATCTTCCCCATATGTCCTCAGAAGACTGCAGGCAAAAGAGGGCATTTGGAAGTTATTTTCTAGTTTGTACTAAATTATTTCACGTGTTTCAAAAATAAAAAGCTATGCTTATATGCATGGATATATTTTAGAGAGAGACAGACAGCTTCTCAGAAATGAGAACCCAAGGTGACAGTGGCATCAGGATGTCAGCTGCACTAGAGAGGTCTCTTGTTTTCCACTGAGTAGGGGTAACTAATTTCATTATTTCACTTTCACAAGGGAGATTATTTTTATTTATTTGCTTTTCATATAGCAACTTAAATATTTATCTCTCACTGGTTCCCATCTGCCACATTCCGCTCTGTGCAACTGTATGTTTGTGACTGGTGAGTACCAGAAATGTGCCAAGTATTCACCTGTGTAAAATGCCCATAGGATATCAGGTATCAGAATCATTACCCCTTTTCAAAACGTATCAAATACAACTTCAGTGTCATATCCCAAAAATTCCTTATCAGAAAGCTGTCCATAGGATATATTTGCCTTCTAGTGCTCCAGAGGGAAGACTGGTCAGAAGAGCTGGCACCACACAGCCACACAACCAGTACTGTACAGCAGTACCAGCAGCATTAATGACATTTCTGTTAAGAAAATTTAGCTTGCATCTATGAAGAGCTGTTGTTGGGTAACTCATGCCGCTATGCCTCTCTAGTATGGTGTCCTAGATAACTTCTTAATGCTCTGCCACAATGGTGCACCAGGAAAGGACTGATGGTGAGAGAGATGCTCGTGTGAGACAAAAGTCTCACAACTAGGGAGAAGAGAGACATCAAGTAAACCATGCAAATGAGTACCTTTACACTGCAAATCTTAATTTCTGGGGACATGCTGATTTTTTACTAAAAGAATCCTGGAGAAAAGGAGGCTGAGGACCTTATCGCTCTCTACAGCTACCTGAAAGGAGGTTTTAGCCAGGTGGGTGTTGGTCTCTTCTCCCAAGTAACAAGTGGTAGGCCAAGAGGAAATGGCCTTGAGTTGTGCCAAGGGAGGTTTAAGATTGGACGTTAGGAAAAATACTTCACAAAAAGGGTTGTCAATCATTGAAACAGGCTTCCCAGGGACATGGTTGAGTCACCATCCCTGGAGGTATTTAAAACACACTTAGATGTGGTGTTTAGGGACATGGTTTAGTGCTGGACTTGGTAGCATTAGGTTTACGGTTGGACGTGATGATCTTAAAGGTCTTTTCCAATCTTAATAATTCTGTGATTCTGTGATTTTATGATTCTATGAAATTCCCTGGGAAAATAGCTAAATCAAATGAATTCAACACTTTTCAACCAGCTGTAGCAAATAAACAAAATGAGAAGGTGAAAAAAAGAAAATACATACAACTACAGTAATTTGGAAGTGTTTTATGCTCATTATTATCTCATTTGCTCTATTTTCTTTTGGGAGCTTGATCTGTTTGGGGAATATGAATTTTGTCTTTTTCTCTATTAGAAGATCAGGGTGTATATGAAGGGAAATGCAGATCAGAGCCTGAGGACACGTAAAGGAGAGATGACACAGAAATGGGGAGGGGGAAAGGAACAGAGTAAGGAACATGGAAGAAAAGTTGAGAATGCTGCTCATTATTAATGCCAAAATAATAGCCTGCAACTACACTCTGAGGGTCATAGCCTGAAGACATCACCAAAGGGATTACAGTCAAACTTGGTGGTCTTTCCTTCTGCTCCTTTTGTCTTTGCGTTGGTTTTGGCTGGGGTAGAGTTAATTTTCTTCGTAAGAGCTAGTATGTGGCTGTGTTTTGGATTTGTGCTGGGAACAGTGTTGGTAACACAGGGATGTTTTCGTTATAGCTGAGCAGTGTTTACACAGAGCCAAGGCCTTTTCTGCTCCTCACATCAGTCCACCAGCGAGTGGGCTGGGGGTGCACAGGGAGTTGGGAGGGGACACAGCCAGGACAGCTGACCCCAACTGACCAAAGGGTTATTCCACATCATATGACGTCATGCTCAGCATATAAAGCTGGGGGAAGGAGAAGGAAGGGGGGGGACGTTCGCAGTGATGGTGTTTCTCTTCCCAAGTAACCATTACGCGTGACAGAGATCTGCTTTCCCAGGGATGGGAAGTGGGGAATGAATTCCTTGTCTTGCTTTGCTTGTGTGCGCGACTTTTGCTTTACCTGTTAAACTGTCTGTATCTCCACTCATCAGTTTTCTCACTTGTACTTTCCTGATTCCTTCCCCCATCGTGCTGGGGGCGAGGAGTGAGANGGGGGAAGGAGAAGGAAGGGGGGGGACGTTCGCAGTGATGGTGTTTCTCTTCCCAAGTAACCATTACGCGTGACAGAGATCTGCTTTCCCAGGGATGGGAAGTGGGGAATGAATTCCTTGTCTTGCTTTGCTTGTGTGCGCGACTTTTGCTTTACCTGTTAAACTGGCTGTATCTCCACTCATCAGTTTTCTCACTTGTACTTTCCTGATTCCTTCCCCCATCGTGCTGGGGGCGAGGAGTGAGAAAGCGGCTGCGTGGGGCTGAGCTGCTGGCTGGGGTTAAACCACAATGATCTTCCAAGACACGATAGCAGCAGGTGAAGGTATTGCATCAGGCATGGAGTCCTGATCTAGACCATTCCCATGCACTGGTTTTACACAGCAAAATATAACAGAAATTTTATTCTGGTAAGTCTCTGTGCAAATGCACTTTCCAGAGAAAGGGCTTCATAGATCATCCAATTCCATATTAGATAAGGAAGATCCTGAAGGAACCTGGACTGATTTGCAAGACCATGCAGAAAGGTAATTAAGATCTTGCATATTCAGGCCTACTTGACAGGAGGGAGATTACTGTTGATCACGAATTCAGTGGTGAGAGATCAGCTCCTCACATGTTTTAAAATTTGATCCTCATATTTAAAAATTTCTCCCTCATAAAATTATCTAAAAGTGAACAGACTGATACTTTTGCAATTCTGACTTTAGAAATGTGAAAATTTCTAAAAGAGAAACTTGATGGGAGAAAGCTAAAGTAAGCATTTTAGCATGCCAGAAAATCCTCACATGAGATCCTCTTCAGAACGGATATAAACACATCAAAATGGACAATCAATTGCAGCAGGTTAATTGTGATGAAAATGTTCTTGCTGTAGTTATTTGTTATTGCACCTTGGTTTTGAACAGGATCTTACAAATTCTGACCTAGTTATTTCCCTCTCCAGCAAAGACTATGCCACACTTAGAACTGGGATCCAACTAGTTTCTTAAGGGTGTAATTAGTTATTTAAGGCACAAATACAGAAAACAAAGGTGGTGTTCTGACTGAAGCAGGCTTCAGGAACCCAAGGATTAGATTAGCTATTAGGAAGAAATTTCTCCCTGTGAGGGTAGTGAGGCCCTGGAACAGGTTGCCCAGAGAAGCTGTGGCTGCCCCCTCCCTGGCAGTGTTCAAGGCCAGGTTGGATGGGGCTTTGGGCACCCTGGTCTAGTGGAGGGTGTCCCTGCCCGTGGCAGGGGGTTGGAGCTAGATGGGCTTTGGGGTCCCTTCCAACCCAAACCATTCTGTGGTTCTGTGATTCTATGATTAGCAAAGTGAGGACTGAGTCATGTAAATACCCAATTGTACCTTCTCCCTAGGCAGAGGGGTGCGAGAATAACATTCTGCCCTCTTCCAGGAGTCACAGATTCACAGTGTGGTATGGGTTGGAAGGGACCTCTTGAGAACACCTAGTCCAACCTCCCTGCCAGAGCAGGATCACCTAAAGTAGATCACACAGGAACAAGTCCGGGAGGCTTTTGAATGTCTCCAGAGAAGGAGACTCCACCACCTCTCTGGGCAGCCTGTCCCAGTGCTCTGTTACCCGCACAGTGAAGAAGTATTTCCTCACGTTGAGGTTGAACCTTCTGTTTTCCAGTTTATGGCCACTGCCGCTTGTCCTGTCGCTGGACACCACTGAGAAGAGCTTGGCCTCATCTTCCCGACACCCACCCTTTAGATATTTGTAAGCATTGATAAGATCCTCCCTCAGCCTCCTCTTCTCCAAGCTAAAGAGACCCAGCTCCCTCAGCCTTTCCTCATATGGGAGTTGCTCCAAGCCCTTAATCGTCTTAGCAGCCCTGTACTAAACCCTCTCCAGTAGTTCCTTGTCCTTCTTGAACTGCCAGTGCCAACAAACCATAGGTACAGAAGGTCAAGCCACATTTTACAGATCTCTTTCCCCACCATGCTGCAGAGGTTTTGAGTAACCATAGAGCAGCAGACCCATCCCATGACTTGGAATGTGAAGTCAGGGCTTCTGCTGTCTTAGCCCTGCCTCATTAAGTCTGCACTGGGAAAGAAAAAATATTTTTAACATTCTATTTTCAAAAGCCTAGAACTGAGAAAAGAAAAACACACACTTTTTTGAACAACTGACAAAATCTGACAAATCCTGGCTCCAAAGCACTGAGAAATGGCACTTTAAAATTTTGGGTTTAGTTTTAAGAGTAATATGAGAACTTAAAGAAAAAAAGATTATTTTGAGGAATCTTCCATTTTCAGTAAAAATGCTTCTTTTTTTTTTTTTTAACAAAGCAGTGTTTGGATGGAATTTTTTTAGCTAGCTTTACTTGCAGATAGATGTCATACCTCTAAGACCAGCCACATGGGCTCATTTTGCTAGGAGTCTCATAAAATATAAGCTCTTCTTTGACTTCACAGATATGAAAGGAAGACCACATCTTATGTTAGACTTTTGGGTTTGTCCTTTTGCTCTTCAGGACAAGTGAAGAGTTCTGAAAAATGAGCTGAACTAGAGGCGTGCACACTCAGAACATAGACACAACACATGCGTGCTGTGGTTCCAGAATTGTAGGTCGTTATATCTGGTAATATCTCTCAGAAAACTTCAAAACAAGAGTCAGAAATAATTTTATCAAACACTCCGTTTTCTGCATTGCTCTGCTCCTGCTGAAAGAAATACGGGTATTTGTGTAAAACCTGCTTTGGTCTTCATTTTGTTCTTTTAAGATGCACATGTCCTGCTTTTTAGTTCTCCCTGGGATTCACAGATTTCTCCAGAGCAACCAATAGCAATGTGATAATCTTGGACTAGAGTCCTAACATTCGGGCAAAGATCAAAAAAAATAAGAGGGTATTTTCTTGCAAGTTCTCTGAAAAGCGTTACAACTTGGAGCCAGAGGGAGAGCGTACAGGTCAGCTAGTGGGCTGCCTGTTCTGACATCCTGCCAAATTTGCATTTTTTAGAGTCATAACAGGGACAGGCCCAACAGACTGGGAGCCACTTGTGCCAGGTCTGGATGCCAAGAGAAAAACAGACTCTGCCTGACAGAGCTTACGCTATAAATGCTACTGACATAGGATTAACAGGATTGTCTGTAATCACTGAAGATGGTTGGGGTTTTTTCCCTAAAAATTATCTAGGGTGCCTGAGTTCAGTAAAGTACTTGAATAGCATTAATTACGGCAGTCACCAGAGCAGTCCCTTTCATCTTAACGGACTACTCACATGCTACACACCACACATTTAAGATTGCTCCAAACTGGAGCCTAGAACATCACATTTCTGTGCTCCCCTTTGATCTCTGCTCCAGAACAGTGTGCCTGCACAGTGAAGTCACTTCTCCATAACTGGACTGTCTCTGGCTAACACGTACAAAATGTTAAATAAAACATCATAACTGGCATTTCACAGGCTGTGAAAGGAGAATGGCAGCAGGCATGGTTCCACATGTGCCACCGCTTGCTCTACAGGAAGAACATTCATGGAAATCAAAGGGAAGATGGTAAATGTCTTTAAAATGTAACGTCACTACAAAACTCATACAAAGCTATTCTCAGGTCTTGCACCAGGGTAGAATGAAACAAGAATAGGATCTTACTCCTTTCCTACAGCAGCCCTTTCTAGCCCTGTACTTAATACTTTCCTTCAGGTCATTTTCAAACTCTGAGTTCTTTTAGAGCTGGTTCCCAGATGACATACCCCCCACGCCCAACTGTGCAGGCTGAAGTTCTCTGCCTACAGGGCAGACGCAGCACCAGCAGATGTAGCATGAGTTTCTCCAGGTATTCACAGGGCACATCCATGGAAAAGGAATGTTCACACAGCACGCAATTACACTGTGTAACTCATTGCTCAAGGAAACGGGCACAGCTTAACACCTAAGAGCAATAAAAGAAGGACCAGATATTTATAGCTCTCAAGAACATCCACAGTTGTCACAGGCTACAATAGCAAACATTTTGTACTTGAGGGCTTATGCCACTTCCTAATTGCTGGAGATTTGAATGGCACTGGACAACAAGGTCAAATTAGCCTCTTGTCTTTTCTTCCCCATTGTACCACAGGATCCTCAAGTCTTCCTCTGAAGACTTTGTTCTAGGTCATGTGGGCTCTGGACACTGGACTGGATAGGCAACAGCCCAACAAGGCCATCAATTCCTACTTATCTGTACTACAGAAGAAGGAAGAGGGGAGTTCAGTGGCCCAACGTTTTTCCTTCTTCACCACTTTCCGCTGACATTTGTAATAGCTACCATGTACTTTAGTGCCTTTCATCTACAAAGCTCAAAGTGCTCTCTGTAGAGGTTTTATTCTGTTATCACCACCCTAAAAAAGGGACATCAAAAGAGCTGGAGTGACTTTTGCTAAGTGTCACACAGCGACTGAGCATAAGAATCAAGAAGAAAACCTCAATATGTTTCTAGACCTTCATAACTTCGCTGGTATTTTCTAGTTCAGTTGCACGTGTCACGACTCTGCCCACTGTAGGCTGGCATCCAGCCTGCTGCTTCCTTCTAATCAGACTTTGGCTTCCCACATTGGGATTGTGGTGGGCTCTGCTTTGAAATGAGATGCCTGAAAATGGTTGACACCTGTAGTCCTCTGGCTTTTGGGAAAATTTGTTAACCTTCAAGGAAAGTCTTGGAGAGGAGGGACTTTCAAGTTTTACAAGATGGTGAAGTTCTCTTTGGTTCCTTTAAAAAGCATTAGCAAAGGTCAGATTAACAAGTCAACACTGAAACTAGATACAACCAAGACTCCCAAAATTGGTGCAGAAAAGAAAAGAGGTGGGTGGGGACTGGGTGTGGGGGAGAAAGGCCCACAACACAACATTGGCTCTGATCCTTTCCCCCTTGTTGGGCCTGGGGCACACTTGATAAGGTGAAGGGAAATTGTAAAATTAGACCTGGCAACCTACACAGAGAGGCCCAGTGCAAGGCCCTTGGCCTGAGGCAAGCTGAGAAAGTTGAGGAATTGTGGGGGAAAGGGGACTTGGCAGGCTAACTTCCTGTGGCTGCATCCAGGGCTAATTAGTTTTCAGTGTTCTGTATGTGTTTGAATGGAAACGAGCCAGCACTGAGAGGCACGGGGTGAGGAAATCAAAAACACATGCACCGAGAAGGAAGAAGGGGGAAAAAAAAAGGGGAAAAAAAAACCCAAACCCCTGTCCTTTTTAGCTACATTTTCTTTTTCAGGAGGGGATCTCATCATTTTGTTCCATGAGCAGTAAATCACCCCAGCTCCCCTGTCTATCACATCTCACATCTGCTTCAGAACTCATTAAACATCAAAAGGCCTGCCCTATCAGTTCTGCTTAGTTAGAAGTCTGAGTTACTAGAGTCCTAACCAGGGAAGATTTTGTATGTTTTTAATAATAGCTTAAGGAACTTCTTAGCACCCCATAAATTACTTAATGCAACAAACTCTTCCTGTGGACCAGCAAATGTTTTACAGAGGAGCTGAATGCTGCCTTAACATGCTTGTGGTCAGTCCAGAGTTACATAGCAACCTGCTTAAATGAACCTTTAATCCACGTTTCAGTTTAGGAATTGTTTTCTCATGTATCCTCTCCTGCCGCTAACCCACTCTCATTTTTACTGCCGCTCTAATTTTATATAACTACATTATAACTTGTATTTCCATAGCATTTTGATCCTCAAGAATGCCAAGGCAATTATTAAAACAGCGATCGTAATGGTACAGCACCAATGAAATCTGCCTACTTCTGCCATACCATTTCCCCTACTTCAAATACACATGTACAGTGCCCTCCACTACTGCGTGTGCCAGACAAACGGTTCCTGAAAATAATTTATATACAGGAAACACAATGAACGCAGTAAAGGCTCCAGTGGGCGTTTGTTATTAGGAGTACCACAAGCACTCTTTAGAATGAACTGAGCCTAGACTGAGTGCAATTTCTGAGTGCTTGTTGCTCAGATAAAAGCAAATTCATTTTCATCAGGACACTCACAAACTTTTGTCTTTAGTGGAGAATTTTTTTCTGCCTAATTTAAAGTTTCTGTCTGCAGCTGTTTTATCACTAGAGCACTCCCGTCTCTCTTTATAGAGTCAGAAAACACGGGGTTTGCACTTTTCCTCATGCACAGGAATTACTAAATCACTTTTGCTCAAGCTTTTAAAAAAATCCAACCAGTGGTCAGGCTTGAAAATGTGAGTCCCATAGGTGAAACCTTCAGATGGCAACAAGCAAAGCAAAGAGAGGCTTTGAACTGGGGGAAAAAAAAAAATCTGCAGCTCCAGCTTTAGCAGTCATCCCTACCTGACACATACCAATAAGCTTTGTCTTTTAGTTGGAACTCTTCCTTCTTCCACCTGAGGTTGGGGGCATATCTACACTTCAGACAGTCTCAGGTTCAGCAGCATCCTTGACTCCTCAGGGTGGCGTTGATTCTTGGTAGAGCCCTAAAACTTGGAATCTCTTCTCTCTCAGTTCTAAGGGACCGAGATTAACATCTTACAGTTAAAAAAAAAAAAAAACAAAAAACAGGAGAAAAAGTTAGGAAAAAAACCTATTAAAGAATGGTCATCAAAAATAGCAAAAAATGCAGTTGTGTGTACATGTTTCTTTTTATTTTCACTTACCAGAAGTGACATTCTTGGCTAAAAGCTATCTAAGAATCTCTCTTCTGAAAAATTATAAATCAACAAAATGTCAGCATAAATAAAAGGAAATAAAAATTAGATAGCATGACCCTCAAGCCATGGAGAACAAGCAGAGATGTGTGTTAGCACATCCATTATAAAGCCCTATGCCTCCACTTGCTATCTAACTCACCTTGGTGCAGATAAAACAACCTTGGACATCAGAGGTGCTATTAGACTAGATGTCAAGGAAAAATTAAGTCAACGGCAAGTTACTAACCCTTTTCTAGGATTGCTGTTGCTTGCCAACGAGCTGTGGATACCACTTACTAAGGGAGACTTCCCTTCCCAAACACAGCATGTCTGGTTCCTTGCAATTTAGTGGAGGACATTCCAGCAGGACACCAAGGACTCCTGCACCTGTGATGGGTGCAGGACAGCCTGTAAGGGAGCACACGCTCCCGATGTTCACTTCTTCATGCAGAGGGTTCCCAGAGCTCTCTGACCAGATTGGACTTAAGGGAAAAGTATGAAGTTTATTCCAACATGATGCAGCATTAGGGAAGAAGTGCCTCAGTACAGGAACAGTATGAGATTAAGTCCAATAGGCAATATCTAGTCATTTAGCTCCATTTCAGGATCTGTGTAGTTCTCCCGTCAATGGCACTGCTGATAGGACAATTTCACAGCTGTCAGAGCTGCCAGCTAAATTCCTAGGTGATCCACAGCCTCTGTTCATTGCTCCTTCAAAAAGGGACCTTCATCTGGGATAAGCTTCCCATAAGAAACCCCCAAGTCACCAGAGAACCTGTTCAGTCCCTCTGGGGACTGTCTGTAACCTTCACCTTGACAAGTAATCCAATTAAGACATCAGTTTATAAGAGGACATCAGTGAAATGCAGTCGGTCACAGTATCAGTCTCTCTTATACTATCTGCTTAAGCTATGAAGCACCAAGCTAGTCAATAAACAAACTCCCTCGGCACAATGCAAGGCTGACACCCTCTACAAAGCTTGATGTTGGAGATTAAATTTAGCCCTTGAGAGTTCACGTATGTTTAAGCACAGAGATGTTCAATGACATATGACTCCAAAACTATTTACGACGCAAATTCTTAGACGATAGAGAGGAATCCAGCTTATTACTAGTTCTAAATAGAGACTAAGCACATCAGGAAATGATGACAACTTGAAGGTAATTATGTTTAGACTGAAAAATGCCTCAGCCACAGCTCACTGTGTTTGGGAATCCTCATCAGACCATAAATATTCCAGAATCATTGAAAGACTATGAATAACACTAAAATGAAAAATACCTAGAAGGTATCACTGCATGGGTCTTTCAAACAGGTAGGCCGTGTAGTCCGGATCTGAAGATGACTATGCTCATCCCTCAGCTGATGTTCTCCAATAAGGCATTCAGCAGCTGTAGTCTTCCTCCTGTAACTGTTATTTTTCTCTCTATTCAAGATTCGTATCCTGCACCAGTTTAAATTAAGCACCCCTATGGAGGAAATGACAGGTTCTGAGTGAAAGAAGCTCTAGGGAGTGTGTGCGCTTTCCCACTCTTTGATTTCTCCCTTCATGTGGAGCTCACACTGCCTTGGGATGATATTTACTCTTAACTTAGAGTCAAAGAACATATTTGCTTTCTGTTTTTCATTAAATACAGAGGGTTTCACAAAAGAGGCCATTTTTCATTAAAAAAAATTGTTTTCAAGTGAAAAATATCTACCAGCTCTGCTTCTGACTCTAAACAATTCCTGGCCTAGGAGCACATTACTATGACTTTACAGTTCATAGAGTGTGACTCAAGAAATGAGAAAAATGTTTTCAAGAAGTTACCATGAATATTTTTTAAAAAAAAACCAAGTATTTATATCACAGCTAACAGTCCAGCTGGTAGCCTGCATGCCATCTGAGACAGCCACAGCATTCACTAGCATCAATCTTGCTCTTTTTTTTGATGACGGGCTTTACATTTGCTTTCACTCAGCCTCCTGCTTCCTCCTTCATTTTCTATTACTTTAAAATAATTGTCAGTAGCATGATATCAGCTATAGTATTTCTGTCCTTCTTCTGCCTTCCTAGTCTTCCTGCACTTAAAGATGTCCTAGAATAAGGACAACTCCCTAGTTTGAAGGAGGCAATTGAACAGAAAGTACTTGAGAGATGTCAGGGTCATAAATTGAAGGTGCTTGATGCACTGCGGCTAATGTATCAAATGCAACATGAGGGGCTTGCTCTATGTTAATGCTTTAAAGGGTGAAGCATGTCTTACTTGGGTTCTAAAACCTTTCATAAGACATTCTTCATATGTGCTCACATTCTTTGTGGCTTCATCAAAGTGAAATCTCGCCTCTGTTCAAGCAGGCAATTTTCTTTTTTTTTTTTTCTTTCTTTCTTTTCACCAGAGACTTCCTGTGTATCTTTTTTCTAAAATGACATAAATCCCTCCCTCATCAGACCAGTGCATACAGCATATTTGGAGGCAGCTTACATAAACAAAATAAAATGGAGTTTATTAGCAGAGATTAGGTCAACTGATCCAATCCCTACATAGTGGTGTAGTTTTGCATCTATGGAAGACAACAGCAAAAATTCCCCTTTAGCTTCAGACTAAAGCATTGCCAATCATAGATTTCAGAAACCATGACTCAAACGCAAGAAAATTGTTAGACTACCTTAAAAGTCATGAAATACACTTAAAAATAATAAATTATAATATTTCTGATGTCTTTCTACATTTTCACCCTTCACATCTGGCCCTCTTAAGATACAAATACACTATTTTTATGGACAAAGCATGAGATACACCATCCCTTCTGTAAAACAAATAAACCAAAATATTATCTATCACAAGATACACAGGTAAGCGGTATGAATTAGCGGCATGAAATGAGGTGAAAAGGCACCGTGGAAGTTCAGTCTGATTTTAGAAAAACACCAATGCTCCCCTTCTTCAAGTTCTGAGGTAGAATATAAGGTAACAAAAAAAGACATCTGCACTCAGAAGACTTGATAACGCATTCCATGTTGGCAGGACACTGTGAGCTAGCTACTGCATGCCAGTAACGCGGCTGAAGAAGGCATCATTGCCCAGGAAGAGAGGCTAGCTGAAGTCATTAGGGATACACTAACAGTACAACCACGGAGTTATAACTGTGCATCACGATTTCGCTAGAGAGCTAAGCAGAAAATAAAACTGCTGCCTCCTCTGATGGAGTGTATCCAAGGAATGCAGAAGCAATGTTGTTTGACATCTCTAGAGTGAGTCCTCCCAGTAAGCACGACACTGGATATAGAAGGCAGGTGTGACTTTTGTAGCATCTCTGCAACAGCTGTCCATCTAAATGATGTACATCACCATGACATATGAAAGTCCCAGAGTTATTATCCCAACAACATAAAGCCACAGTTCAGATGAGGGAATTTGTAATGTTATTTCTTCTCATTTTCCATTCTCCTCCTTGCCTTCATTTGTTGTTGTTGTTGTTTTAACCTTCAGGGAAGACAGGAGTTTCTACATTTTATTCACAGGACACCAAGGTCCCATCTCCACTGGAAAGCAAGCCAGTCGCTGGGAAAATGTCATCTCCTATTCTCATGCCATTGCTTTCAAGTCTGACAGTTTTGTAACACTTCCTGTAAAATAATATAGAAATTATACACCATATTATTTGATCCCTGAAAGCATATAATTTCACCTTTGTTTATCAATTTCTTTCTTTCTTCATCTATGTATTATTGCTTTTCAAACTATTTGGCTGCACATACTGTCACTCAGCTGGAAAGAATGTCATTTTTAGCAAGAGCTGAAAGGTCATGAAGATCCTTTTCTGCAGGTACTCTGAGGTTCGGTTTTCTCTGCTATTATAAATTTCCTATGAATCAGCAGTACTTGGGTTTTGGCCAGGCTAAGGTCTTCTGCAGCATGATTTTTTGCTTAATAGTGGCTCTTATGATATGTTCACTTCAGCTTGCAGACTAAAGAGTGTCTGAGTGTTTGACTGCTGAATTCTGTTCTTGACTATTAGTGGTTCTTTTTCTGAATGTGTTAATTAGATCTCTGCCTTTCCTCTCACAGAATAAGCACACTCCATTCCCATTTTCCTGTCTAGAAAATGACATAGATAATAAAAGAAATAAAAAATAACATTAAAAGTTACCCATTTTTTGAAATCGTGTATATTCCTGGGCAGCCATCCTTCCAAGGGTTAGACTCTCTGAGATCTCATTCAACAATTGATGCTCCCTGAGCGGTTTACCCTTCATCCTTCCTTTCCCTTTGCAAAACAGATTTTGAAGAAACTAGGTTAAGTACTAATTCATTCTTCTTCCTTTGCTGCTCATCTCCCTCTCCCTTTGAGTCTCGGGTAACTCTTGCTTTCATACTCTCTATCTCAACATTTTCATTTACGAATGAGTTGCATTTCAAACCTCCCATCTCGGAACAGCCCCTCACTAAATATGCTGCCTGCTTCTTGTTCTCTGAAAATGTTTTTTTCATAAAGGAATGCTAGCTCTTTGTGCTGTAATTACAATGGGTCTGCAAGAGAAGGCTCTGGGGAAAGGCAAACTCCGTGAGGGTGTCTTCATGGTGAATTCTTAGGAGGGCTATGGGAAGGACACCACTCTCCCAAGAAGGAAAATGGTTCCTCTCCCAGAGCACATGAATCCTCAGGGACGTACTGAAGGCAAGGCCATCTGTGGAAAAGCTCTGGATTTCCCTGCGCCCACACATGTAACACTAGCGGGAGGGTGTAAAAGTGAAGACACTGAAGGGAAGAAGTAGGTTTTGTCAGCTTCACTATGTCCACTCAGAGAAGGATGACAAGAATGCACACGGTCACCCTTCCTCTTCCACCGAGGATGCCAGTTTTTTAGTGCTTGTTCTCACATCTGCTAGAACCAGAATTGCGCTGCCCCAATTCTACTCTACTGTGGTTTTATTCCTATAAATTCCTACGGAAACCAAATGGAGCCAACTTGAATAAAAAGTAAGTGAACAATGAACGTGGGATTGAGAGTTTGGTCCTAATATTTCATCCTGTCTTTTTTTTTTTCTTAACTTTTTTCTTTTCTTTCTTTTACTACTTCATTACACTAGCGAATTCAGTAATTCGCTCCATGCCTTCTGTCGACAGAACCTGCTGGGTCCTGGTGCCAAACTACTCTCTGCTTCTCTCATCCTCTTCAGCCCTTTCAGATGGCAAAGCAGATACCAGACAGTGTCTTCACTGACTAGACTCTCTCCCTTCTTAACAATAAACGTATTTTTCCCGTTCAGTTTAGGAAACTATTTTGTCCTTCTTTGACTAAAGGGAATTTCTAATGGTTATCAGCATACATAAAGCTTACACTCCTCCCTAAACTTGGCATTTTGTGCCATTTGCTGGTTTGAAAACATTTTGTTCTTATTCTCTTCTGCCTTGGCAATTAGCAGCAAATGCACATTTACTTTTGTTTGTTCCCTTTTCTTCTGTCAATACTTAAAAAATGAACCGGTACACTTTTCATTGCTGAGTTGTAGCCAGCTAAAATTGCCTCTTTACCCTCTTCTGTTCTGTGTAGCTTGTACGCCTCATGCTGTCCTTTCAGTTTTCAGTATCACTTTATTAAATTTCAAGGCTTGTTTACTGGCTTGCAGTATACATCCATTAGCACAGCCTTATCCTCAGAACTACTTATCTGATTCACAAGCTCCTTGTACATTAGTACATTCAGATGTTCCTATTTTTAATGTTTAATATAACTCCATCTTTCAGCTTTTGTTTATCTTCTGATGTTAGGAGAATCTACCAGACTATTTGCGTTAAGCATGAACTTGCGCTTCTTATCAGGTTTAGACATACACTGGAAGAGCAAAATCATCCATCATGAATCATTTACACCTGTACATGTCGCCAACTCATGATCATTCATGGTGCTTTGGTAACACGTGTACATAATGCCAAAATGAGATCATCTCTTACATGTTGTTTCCACACATGTGAAGTCCCTACATGTGGAGAAAAAAAAAAAAGAAGAAAAAGAAAAAAAGAGAAAAAAAAAGAAAAAAAAGCAACTATTAGTTACAATTGTGATTTTGCAAAATGGAACAGAGGAATTAACACCAGCCTGACAATCAGAACCAAATCTTCTCTTTGAATCATCGCTGACAGGAATATTTTGCTGAAATCCCCAAAGTCAAAGCTCAGCTATACAAATAAATACTGTAGCAGATCCTGACAGGAAGACGTTCAGCCCAATCTTTTCCAGATGGCAGTGATGGATGGCTGTGTGCTTCTATTTATTTGGTTTCCCAGGCAATGGTGTCCTGCTTTCACTGGTCATCACTTGAAGTGCTTTGGCTTACAGACCGGCACAACAGTCGTGTACACTGCCAGACAGGTATTCTGGTGGGCTTACTCATTGCTTGGATGTCATAACTGCAAAAATGAGGCTAAATTTTACCGCTTTGCTGGGATTATCTTTTCTAAAAACTGCATGTCTTACATTTGTGACAATCTCTTGGCACGAGACTCAAGGAGCTCCCAGGTAAAGCAAAGACCAATCATCCATAACTTGCTGATTGCTGAGATACGCCAGTTCTGAAAACAATAGTGACCTAAAGAGAAGAGAAAGAGAGTGAGAGAGAGAGAGGAAAGACATCCAAATCCCAAACCACACTGACTGAAAATGTGGCTGTCACTATTGTTCTGTTCTGTAAAACACATGGTACTTTACACAGGGCTATAAAACAAACGTACATGGATCAGGGACTTATGTTATAGAATAAAGTGTGAGGAAGAGTGGAGTTGGGATACAAAAGCTTCTGAATCCAGACCATTCATTTTGCTTGGCCATGCTTGAATAGTGAACCAAAGTTATTAGCAACAAACACGTTTGGTGGCCTAGGTAAAATGATCCATTGCCTCCAGATGATGTTCATTTTGCAGGCATCCACACCAGGGAATAAATCGAGAACTGCTTGCTGCAGGGGTATGAGTTGCGTGGTGCTAGCACATTGTAAGCAATTTGGAGAAGAGGCTGTATTTTCATGTGTTCGTACAACATCAAGCATAACAGGGCCATATTGATGACTGGGGCTTTGACGCTGCTGCTAACATAGCAATGGGTAAATGGAAATTCTCGATACAAGAACTTCCTGGTGAAACCAGGTAACAGCTGAAATATGGAGACATGCACGGTTGGATGCATAATGGGAACAGACACAAAGAAATGCATGCCCTTCCCATGGTCTCAAGTCACAAACTTACACAGTTGTTTTTAGGGGGGCAACACAGCCAATACAGTGCAATTATGCCAAAGCCTCCTTCTAAACGAAAGCACACACATTAACATCAGTAAGTGGACAGATTAGGGGAAGGTTTCTCAAAAAAAAAAAGCGCTTTATCTGGAATCCAAAGACAGCAGGAAGTGAATGAAATTGGTTGAGGCTGTGGGGATGTGGTCACGCTTCTCTGTGTAGACGAACAGATGGGCCGCAGAATTCAGCATGTGCCGGTTTGGACAGCTGGGACTCAGGGAAGCCATAGAAAGGGAATGATAAGAGTTGGAGAAAATGAAGGCAGACTGAGGATTTCAGCAGAGGGTGAGTTGCAACATCAGTGTGCTCAGGCACAAGTCTTGCAAAAAAGCAGTCACTACCTACTGAATTACAGACTGAGGTTATGTACCGGGCTGAACCATCCTATTAAACAAACAGAAAAACGAAGTTACAAAAACACTAGTAGCCATTGCAATGACAGATAATCTGAAGTCAGAAATAAACTGGTGTGCCTGTTTTTTATGCTGCCTACATTAATTAGGCTCTCCTATGGATGCACACTATGGTTTTATCTTTGATTACACGACCATATGACACTTTTTCTTTAAAAGTTTCACTTTCACGCTGAAAAATTAGAACCACAAAATTAGGGCACACTAGGGGCATGTGTATGGCTCACTAACAGGAGAAGAGATTTTTTTCAACCAACACAGCTCTAAGTTGTGTTTGCAAATACCTGGCAGCAATATTTGACTGTCAACTTTTTTAATCCTACATATACAGTTTAAGTTCTCTCACAGTATTATTCATAGGCAAATGAATAAAAAATGAATTAATGATTCTCAGTTTTTAACCCAGAGCCTGGAAAGGAATGAAGACTCTTCCTTCCACTTTGGCTCTTTTAACCCATACTACTATGTGTCTCTGTCCTGCTTCTTTCTCACCTTGGTCCTGCTCTCCTCATCCAGCTGCCCACCGGAGACAAATTTCCTTCGTCCCACACCACGACAGAGCAAAATCTAGCCTCAGACCTTCAGACAGCCCCTTCAGATGCCATCACGTGCCAAGTCACAATCTCCTGCCCAGGTACGCTCGGTCCCTGCCAGGGCTCCAGCGTGCCAGCAATGGCCGAGCTGTCTAAGGAGACACCATAGCTAAGGAAAGTGAGGATTTCTAAATGGATCATGGCAGTAATTTATTTTATACATACTCTTGGCCATAAATTCATTGCTTGCACACAATACGCTGCTGAGTTCCAGATCATTATTTTCCTAGCCACTCAGCACCAACACAACAGCTGCAGTTGGCCCGAAGAAACTGAGGAGTGAGGTGAAGACACAAGCAGCAGCAGCAGCAAGATCCCAATTATTTGCCAAACGTGACATTTTCATACAAGAACAAAACTGAAATAAGCATAGGCAAGCTTCTTTGTTTATGATGAGAATTTGAAAAATTACCCGGTGACTTCAATTCACTCTTCCTGTAGATTCTGAGTAGAAAACGATCTCAGCTTTCAGAATTGTGCTCAAAGCCCACCACAAAGGAGAATAAGCAATCCCACATGCCAAAGACACAGATAAAGTGGGTAAGCACATAGATTTTATGGCTAAAGGAGAAAACTGGGAGGTTATCTTGACTTCCAGTGCAATACAAGGCACAGAAATCCCAATCTAAATTCCAAAAACTTCATACTTAGCTGGAGGACATCTTACAGGCAAACAGCCGGCCATAATGTAAATTTACTCAGTCACTTCAGCTAAAGAGGAATACACTGCATTTGCTGATGACTTTTTTTCCAGTAACTCTTGGTCTCACCATAAGTGTCTGAACTTTATTTTCAGTGTGAATTTGTCTATCTCACAACATGTAAATGTGCAGTTTCTTGGTCATTTCTGCCTTTGTCTGAGCTGTTTGATCAAAATCTTCTGTACGTACAGTTACCTACTGACCATCGTTGAGCTTTCGTCTAACTTCCACTTGAGTTGTTCTCTCATTATGAAGACTCCCTTTGCGGTCATATTTGTAATTGCTTCTAAACCCTCGTCATTTTTTCATCACCTTTTTGAAGTGTAGACAGCAGTAACCGGGCACACATCTAGTGCTAGATACGTATCACCAGCACTGTTTGCGGAGGAAATATGATCTCTTTATTCAGTGTTGTCTGTTTATACACACAGTGATTACCCAGCCATCACTCACTGGGCTCACTCAGCCATAGCACTGCACCAAAAGGTCATATTCAGTCATTCACCACCAGCTGGACTTGCCTTTCCAAGTTACTGCTTCCCAGCTGATAAGGTTTCATCACACCAGGGCTACCCACTCTCTTTATAGGCACTGGGGCAGCCTCACCTCGAGTACTGTGTGCAGTTTTGGGCACCAGAATACAAAGGGGACATAAAACTATTAGAGAGTGTCCAAAGGAGAGAAACAAAGACGGTGAAGGGTCTAGAGGGGAAGACATATGAGGAGAGGCTGAAGTCCAGGCTTGTTCAGCCTGGAGGAGACTGAGGGGAGACCTCATCATGGCCTACAGCTTCCTCATGAGGGGAAGTGAAGAGGCAGGCACTGATCTCCCTCTGGTGACCAACGATAAAACCTGAAGGAACGGCATGAAGCTGAGACAGGGGAGGTTCAGGTTGGAGATGAGGAAAATGTTCTTCACCCAGAGGATGGTCGGGCACTGGAACAGGCTCCCCAGAGGAGTGGTCACAGCACCGAGCTTGACTAGAGTTCAAGAAGCATCTGGACAATGCTCTCAGTCATCTGCTCTGATTGGGCTGATCCTATGTGGAGCCAGGAGTTGGACTCGATGATCTTTATGGGTCCCTTCCAGCTCAGGATATTCTATAGTTACGTGATTTGTACTACTAGCTTATAACATTCTATTGAACTCCAAACCAGTGAAAAAAAGGACTTTGTTCCAGCAGGGTAGGAGTATGCCATGTCAGCCTCATGCAGAACTTCACAACAAGAGCACTTTTGACAACTCATGCCTACAGCGCGGTACTAACTGTGGGATTTAACAGATCTAGCCATTTCCTTTTCAGACCATACATTTAAGTTCCATTTCCTGCTATCTAAGAAATACCTTTTGTGTGACAGGTGCAGAGAATTCTTCAAGCTGCACCATTTACATCCTGAGAGAGAAGGAAATTGGGTATGACTCTAAAAGGAGAAACCTAACAAGTAAGGAGTAGTCTAGGAGAGATCCCAGTATGGGTTATTTCTACATCCAGAATCCTATTTGAGAGCTCAGCTACATGCAGAGAAAAATAAATTGATCACATTCCACTCAGTCATACAATTCACTCACTACGGGTTATGTTTGTCATGGAAATTATGTTTATTCACCTGACTTTTGGCCAACTACAGATACAACACTTTTCACCACCTAAGGAGTTCCACGTCTCTTGACATTCCAGCTGGGGACTGTGGAATTTCATTCAAAGAGCTGACCACAAAGCGCATGCTCTGTCAAAACAGGAGCAAAAGCATAAAGAAACTGCCCTCCAAATACCCTATTTAACCTTAGTGTAAGGTGATGCAATTCATCTGAAGACAATGTGTTACTAGCTGATGTTAAGGCCAGCATCAGGTTTGACTGTCCATTCTCAGCCTATCTGAACAGGCTTGTAGGCACTGGCTGAAAATACATTGGGATTCTATGATTATGTTCTATTATTTCTGCCAATACTCTGTAGAACAACAATATTATTTCATCCAACTAGAGACATCTGAAGGGGAAAATATACAGAAAAAAAAAAGAAAAAAGCCAGATCTCTAGAGATTTAAATTAGCAGTTCCAGGAATGGAGAATAAAGATCTCTCTATTTCAGAATTTATTGGACCAAAGAGGAGGGGCTCAAATTTGCACAAGTTTTGTGCAAAGAGACATAAACTTGGGGAACTCTATGCTGCTGACACTCTCAGCAGGGGCTGAAGACTGTTTCTGGCTGAAGTCCACACTGATTTACAACATTCAGAATCCTATCAAGACAGCAACATATGTTATTCTTATTATCTTGCATTCTTTCCTTCCACTCAGTTGTGAAGTATTGACTCCAACACCATATAGTCCAGCGCTAGGAGCGATGGCAGTCACTAAGGGTGGTAATTATATGTATCCGATGGTGCAAAGGGCTCTTTGCTGCTGACATGTTTTCCTGACCAGAACTGTGGATTTGAGTTTTACACATGTAAAGTCCAATTACTTTAATTTCTCTCCAAATGCCATGCTGCCGATTGTAGGAAAACTGCTCTACATGTACTTAAAGCCTTTTTAACTAGAAAACTAACACTTCTGACCAACCATTGAAGCCATTTCAGCAGCCCTGACTGCACTAATAGGCTTTAGTTGCCCTAACCAGCCTTAGCTCGGAACCTCTTCCATACACCCTGTCCATGGGCACAGGAGCTCCCTGCAAGTTCAGCCCTGGGCTAACTTCAGGCCTTGCTAGAGCTTTGTTGTAGGACTACTGGTCTCCAGATCAGCCATAGTCTTGCCTGTGTCAGATCTTGAACCCCACTGATTTGGAAAATCACCAATGGACCTATCTTGTCACTACAGACCTTCCTCACGATCACTGTACTCTGTCTGATCCTGGTTAGCCTCACCAGACCTAACTTTGACTTGTGGATTGACTTCCTGGCTTGACCTTGTGCTTGCTTCATCATCACAAGCTTGTCTGATGATCTGGATTCTTGGTTGAACATGGCCCTGGTCTGCTCCACTCACCTGATTTGGGTATGGTGGAACTAGACCTGGTCTGGTAAAGCTGTTGCCCTGCCAGGCACATTATTGTCCTCAGCTCCCAGGTTCTCATTCCTTAGGGAGCAGCTGGCCCTCACTGCTCCCTGGTAATACTCAGCTACTAAGAAAAGAACTCCTTAAACAGCTGCTTCCCAAATTTTAGTGAAATTAATTCAACTGCCCCTGCACATACTGTTGAAAGACTCTTCATCATAATGGCACATACTTACTAAATCTCCCACCTTGACCTTCATCACTCAATCAGGAAGTCAGTCTAGGTGATGGGAAATGTCAGCGTAGCTCTTTGTCAGGAGATTCTTTATTTGTGATGATAAACACTGTAATACCTAAATATTATTACTGGAGCCTAGTACCTCCCATCAGTGTGAACAGACCATCCATATTGTATGGCTTCTTAGTATCACAGATGGTCTACAAAATCAGAAAGATGTATCTTAAATTCACTTTGTACTTTTGAAGGCCACCTTCAAAACATTAATAATAAAAATTAAACTCAAAAAAATTACAGACTCCCCTAAATGTAAGGCAGTTTGTGGGATGGAGGAAGAAAGAATTTCAGAAAACACACTCTAAACTCCCACTCCACATTAGTCTCTTATTCTGTACTGAATGCTTATAGACTACCCTTCCTGACAGAGGAGGGCAGCCACAACCCCTGCTTACAGCCAGCTTCCCAAGGAGGCATGCTTCCCAGCACCTCACGTGGAGATACAACAAGTTCAAAGTAGCAGGATTGCTCTGCTGGAAGACTGGACAATCCTGACTTAGTTTATAATCTCAGTATAGAGAAACACCTTACTTTTTGTCTTGTGTGCAAAGTTAAACATCACCTTTCCAAAATACACACACAGAAAATATTCACTGTCTTGTATTCAAAGTTGCCTTTTGTTTGGATAAATGCATTACTTACTTACAATTTAAATGAAAAGTAAGACTATGAAAAACTTGTCAAATCTGCCCCATTCTCCTGTCTTACCTTTCCTTCAGACAACTACTTCCAGTGCTGCCTACTCCTTGCTACCTGAGGTGGCCTTGTTTTGGGAACCAGCATCCTAGAACTTAGCAGAAAGACTGGTGGATGTTTTCCACATGCATGAGCAGCCCAGCGCAGACTCCAGACAAAGCTTTAACATTTTGAGTCCACAAGAAAAAAGGTTCTGTAATTCTGGAAAGTGTTTCAAAGGCAGAAGGATCTGATCTACAGGGAGTAGATGTGCTAAAACTTACCATTCCCCATACTGGACACACACAAAAAAAATCGTATCTGCATTGTGTGTAGACATTGTGTTGACCAAAGCAGTATTTCTTCAAATAATGAAAGCATCGGAACTGTGATGGCCCCTGCCACCCCTTGACTGCAGAGAAGAATGCACTAAAAATCTGAATGTAAAAAGCAAATTATGTGAAAATGAACAACGTAAACAGCTATTTGGTACAGAAAAATACTTTCAGATAGTACTTCATGACAATAGCATCTGAATTTTATTATTTCTTAGAATGGTGACTGTAATAAAGATAAATCTTGCCCCTTAAGCAGGGACACTAGACAGGGATGCACAAGACGACCGTGAGACAGCAAAAAAGCTACTGCCTACATTCAAGCTTTTGTAATATGATAATGAAGAAAAGATTCACTGAAGTAAATGGCAGGGGAGGGGGAGGTAATTTTGTCTATTGTCTCTCCGACACAGGGAGACTCAATAAGAAGAGGAATCCATGATTTCTAAATAAACGCATAAATTAGTGTCCTGATAGGTACCAGAGTCCACCCTGAGAGCATCACTCCCCATTCTAGGGGCTTGGCCACCTAAATCAAGACCAGCTCTGTAATGGCACAGCCATGTAACCTTGGACCAGATGCCACAGAAAGAGTTGTAAGAAACCTCATCAGAAGCCTCCCACCTTTGCTCAGGAGCCGCATTGAGACTTAGGGCCTTTCCTTTGGTCCCTACCTATGTCTGGCCTTGTACCACATTAATCCTGCACCTGACTCAGTGACTTGACCTCCTGGCTTGGCTTTGCACCTGCCTTGTCACTACGGACTTGTGTGGCCATCACTGGATTCTTAGCTGAGCCCTGTCACCTTCACTGGACCTGCTCTGCTTGCCTTGTCTGAGTGCTGTGGGACTGTGCTGCTCTGTTGGTGAGGCCTCAACTCCCACCTCATCTTTCCTTGCAGGAAAGATGCACTTTTGCTGAGACAGTATACAAAAAAGGTCTCAGTCCTTTGAAACATCTGGTTGGAGAGATATTAGGTTTCCTGCAGATAAGCATTATGATCAGAATAAACTGTGACTAAGGAAAATGTCTTTGAGTTTACAGAAAATTATGTACAAAGGAGTGCAGAGTTTCTGCTTCATGAGGAAAGCAGCCCATGTAATGAACACTTCTCCTGGCTCAACATCATGTATATGGCAGGCTTACTTCAACAGAAAGTGCCAGTCTACGGCCCACACGTCCTTCTAAGGAATTCCCTAAGCAGAGTAATTGTGCTACTTGCACAAGATATGAGTCATGGAATCACTCTGGTGGTACCACGGCACACAGGCTCTGCTGGTTTTTCTTCTTACAAGCTCAAGACGTGGGCCCATGTGAACCTCATGAGGTTCAACACAGCCGAGTGCAAGGTCCTGCACATGGGTTGGGACAACCCCCAGTATCAATAACAGCTGGGGGATGAAGGGATTGAGAGCAGCCCTGTGAAGGATTTGGGGGTGCTGGTGGATGAAAAGCAGGACATGACCCAAGAATGTGAGCTTGCAGACCAGAAAGCCAACTGTATCCTTGACTGCATCAAAAGAAGTGTGGCCAGCAGGGTGAGGGAGGTGATTCTACCTCTCTACTCTGCTCTTGTGAGACCCCATCTGGAGTACTGCGTCCAGCTCTGGGGTCCCCAGTATACAAAAGACACAGACCTGTTGGAGCAAGTCCAGAGGAAGAAGATGATCAGAGGATTGGAGCACCTCCCTTATGAAGACAGGCTGAGAGAGTTGGGGTTGTTGGGAGAAGGCTCCAGGGAGACCTTATTGCAGCTTTTTGGTACCTAAAGGGAGCTTATAAGAAAGATGAGGCCTGTCGCAATAGGTTTTAAACTAAAGGATTTAGACTAGATATAAGGAAGAATTTTTTTATGATGAGGGTGGTGAAACACTGGAACAGGTTACCCAGAGAGGTGGTATATGCTCCATCTCTGGAAGCAGTCAAGGTCAGATTGGACAGGGCTCTAAGCAACCTGGTCTAGTTGAAGATGACCCTACTCATTGCAGGGGGCTTAGACTAAATGATCTTTGGAGGTCTCTTCCAACCCAAACTATTCCGATTCTAAGATCAGCATCAAATGGATTCGCAGAACAGCGGAGGAGGCACAAGAGGGTATGTATATGAATGTATACACATATGCATATACATACAAATGCAGACTAGCCCCAGACAAAATCACATAGCCCTGTTGTGAAAATGTTAACATCCAAGACCAAACACAGTTCTGGCACACTGTGAAGAGCACTGCTGTCATATAGCTGCAAACAACAAATGCACATGATACGCAACACAGCTATAAATCACGGTTTACATGGTAAAGCAATACCAGGAGGTTGTTACAGCTCAGTCACATCTGCACTGCTACTGGCTAAAGCACTGTCTGAGACATCCAAGGATCTGGGATTCCAAGAAATACAAAATTACGCTGAGCAATGACTCTGCCCACTAACACTTAGGCCATATGATAATGATGGTGTAATAACAAACAACTCCCAGTTTAGTATTGTAATACAAAATGGAAATTCTTATGCTTTCCTAAAAAGTAAGTTACAGCACAAATGAGGCTATGTTTTGATCTGTTCATACCAGTGGAAATGTAGAGTAATTCCAGTGACTTCAGCAGAGCTCCAGAGGACTGACACAGCAGCACAGGTGACATCAGAAACCAGTTAATTGTCCTTTCTATCTCTTTGCTTGTTAAGGGAATATGGTTAACAGATAGCTGGAGAATAGTTTGAACAGCATATTCATCTCAGAGTTTCTGAGATACAGTTCCAGGTGTCCATCTTGCCTTAATCTAGGCACAGGTATCCTTTCCCTAGGTTGTCTACAGATTCCACCTGCTCTCAAGGCCCTTCTCAGAAAGCCCATGGATTGACTGTACTAGGTTCTTGATGTTGTTGAAGGGCCCAAAGAATACATGGAACAGAAAATATGAAGTACATCCATACTCCAGGCAAGCGTATACTTGAATGCATTTCAAAGTGCAATAAACGCCAAAGATTTTTCCTTGGCTGTAGCAGCTGAGTGAGCCCACAGCCAGGTCTTTCTGAGGTCACTTCCATAAAGAGGGTGGACAAACACTGGAGTTAAGTTTTGAGTCTCAAAGCTGTTCTTAAAATGCAGAGCATGTAGAAGCTCACCCACAAAGTTAAGAAACACAGGAACTAGGAACTTGTAACAACAATGACCAGCTTGTGAAGGTAAAAACACTGTGGGGCATGGATTTGGAATAATACACAAAACCCTCTCATAAAGCTGGGAACTCTGAGGCATATACAGAGTCTGAAACTTTTTTATATGCCAATCAGTGGTAGGTTTTATTTATTTACGTGTTAGAGAACTTGGACTCTACTTCAGTATATTATGTCCTGACAATCAGCTGCAGTTATCTCACTCTTCCAAGGACTAGGGTGTAGTGGCAAGAAAGCTAAATGCTGTAACCTGATGATACAGAGCACAGGGACACAGCTACTGATTCTGCAAACTTCACCCTTCAACTCCAGCCACAGTCAGAGCTAGATGGACACACCTGCCTGACAGATGACTGTGGGTACTTTGTACTAACTCTAACAATTAATTCAGATTCTGGATCTCTCAGCTCTGGCTGAGCTACCATGGTCTGTGACTTACACTAACATGCTAATATTATTTCAGAAGCTAATTAATTTATCCTTGCTGAAGACAAAATACAAATAACATTAAGATCTTGTGGAATGAGTTTCCCGGTTCAATGGCAGGCAGAAGTGGTATAAAGGCAGCTGAGGATAGGTTGAAGAAATCCCATATCTGAATAAATTTACCAGTACAAGATTCATTAATAGAAGCTAGTCTGAAAAAAAAAGAACCAAAACCAAAACTGATCACAGTTAAATCTATACAACTTGATTTAGAGGTCAAGTCCATGAAGTAAGTGAAAAAAGATATGCAGCTGCTCAGACTGTGTACTCGACTACAGCAGCTGAATTTTATTCCTTATAGTCTTTTACCAAATTCCTGAGCATTTCTCTTTAGCCTGAAAGATCAATACAGTTTTCAGGCTTCTTGCTCAAGACCATTCTGAATACAGTTCATTTCCTTGTTCACAGCTTGACTTCACATCACCTCTTCTGTCCTACAGCCAGAGTCTGGGGATAATATGGTAAGTGCTTTCTTGAATGAAAGGTTAGCAGAAAGATTGGGCTTGGACGGGCTAATAGCTGGGTTACAGTCCTCCAAAAATTGATCAGAATGATCTTCAACCTGGTTTCTGAGTATAAAATATTACAACAAACCACCTTGGAGATTATAATTGTCACAGTGAAATCAAAATATGATTCAACAAGGCCCAGTTTTCTAGATACATGCTGCTAAGAAAGGGAGTTATTAGTATCTATGTTGGCGGGTGCCTATTCAGGAAGAGAAAGGAATCCAGAAGAACCGAGCATGCCTACTTACATGATAATTTGAAGTCAGGTACCATTGGATGAAGGAGTATGTTCTGTTCTGGAGATGAGTTTTTTCAAGGCAGAAATTTCCTCACAGAATTCCTCTGTCCTGACAGGTTCTGCTTGGCCGTGCTTTGTCCAGATGCTGATGTCTTCCAGGTGCTGAAAACAGGGAGATGATGCTATTTGCATACGAGGTAAAAAGATGTAGAGTTGAGACTTGCTCATCCTGTTTATAGCTCCATCCATGCTGTTTCAGTCTTGTTCAGTTGCATCAAACATGGTATTGGCAGAGAGAGCAAAAATTAGGGGGATGCAGGAAGAGTCACAGATCAATTCAGCTAAAGGGCACCAGGCAGAGGACTCTTGACCTTTCAGGAGTCACTTCAATACAGACTTCTTTCACCTGGCTTTCATCAACAGTACAGCACCTGCTTCACAAGTACTTCATGAACATATGGTCACCTTCAACGTTATCCCATGTAAAATACATTAGTATAAAAGCATGGGCCATGTCTGGGCCTCTTGCTTGGCTCCAAAACCATGCCTTACTTGTGTGGACTTTGTTTCAAATCAGGAGTATTCTAGGGTCTGGGACTGTTTTTGTTTTGTGTCTTGTTCAACACAGAGCACACTGAGACTGCTTAACACATAATAAAATAAATAATAGCCCTAAATGAAGAGGAAGCCTTGAACTATGGAAGGAATAACAGCATTTTCAGAGGTGTCCTGACAATGTTTTACAGGTTTCAAGCAGCAGTTCAATGGCTCACGATCAAGGTCTGCTCTTTCAGACTTGGCATCTCTCACCCCAGCACTTTGAAGCGCATCTGGGCTGAAGAAAACATTTTGTTTGTTTGCTGCAAGCGCTTGCGGTCACAACAGCAGCATCCCCTTTCGGAGGACAAGGGCCCTTTGTCTTGCAGCACATTCTGCCGCAGTAAGCCCAGGGGTGAGACCGCACCTCACCTTTTATCCCAATTTCACACGTTGGCTTCACAGCATTAATAAATTGGTTTCGTTTGCCACACATTTGGCAGGAGAATTTTCTAATAACATTTTTATCCCCTTTGAGAACATGAATCACTCACACGCTGAGTATAAAATTACTTCCCTCCCTCTCCTTATTAAAGGCACCGCACGTTAGCAGGGGTCAGGCACTCAGCCTTGCCAGTGGCAAAGTCAAAACCAAGGGCACGGCTGGGAGGCACGGTTGTAAAGCTCTCTGCTTTTCTTTCCTACGGACGGTGGATAACCTATTTAGCACACAGAATATATGGTTTTCTCCAGCTGTCGATCCTCCCTGGTTGGGGTACAGATTGAGAAAACGTGTGTGAGACGTACCGTGCCACTCGCACGGCCGTTCCGAATGAGAAATAAATACACCGTGTGCAGCAGATGTCCGCCGGTGCCGCCCTCCCAGGGGCCACCAGAAGTTTCCCCTTGTGGGACCAGCACCCCGCCCTTCACCCCCGCCTGGACCCCGCCGGGGCAGCCGGGGCCGGCGCGGTGCTCCCGGGCTCCGCGGTTAAAGTCCAATCCTGCTTAGCATCCCGCNCGCCGGGGCGGCACCGGGCGCCGCTGTCCCGGCCCCTCCGCGCCCAGCCCTCGGAGCGGGTCCCTTCCCCGCAGCGGGCACGTCGGCCGGCACTGAAAGCGGGAGGGGGATGGGGGTGGCCAGTGACAAGCCGAAAATCACGGTATTTCCAAATTTATAAATCCGTCTGGGTGTGTATCTGCGTTAAAGTGGGGGGAGGGAACACACTTTTTCTGATTTTTCAAAATAATTTCCTGTTAAAGGGAGATCTTTGTTTGAAAACACACTTTAGACAGCAAGCAGGTCATGGTACCAGAGCTGATTAAGACTTGAGGAGCATTGTATTCTGAGTGCCGTTTTGTTCCAAATCCGCACCTCGGTCAAAACGCGCCCCTTGAAAATACAGATGATCTGTTCTCAGATTACCTTTTCTTCCAACTTCTTTCCAGAGACTCCCTGTGATGGGTGAAGATGGAGGAAAGACAAGAGAGATGGCAGGAACTAGCACGGACAGGGAGCTACGCACTAATCCGTGCTGCCAGGTGGGATCACCGGCAGGGGAGGCGACGGGACAAGCACGCACATATCCTGCCTGAATCCCAGGCATGGATTCCTGTTGTTTCTCAGAAATCTGAGGGGTGTGCAGGAGAACCTCGCTCACACCACGCTGGTTTTCTTCTCGAGATCTTGCAGGTTACATGCTGTGCTACCTAATGCAGTCAAGATTTTATTATTCAATGGCAGACCTTGAAGATCACAAGGAACTTTGCTGGCCAAGGTATAGCCTTGTACGGAATTGAGACATCTTCAGGTTTGGCAGCAGCTTTGCCAGCAGTCAAATCTTTGCCAGTGTCGATCTGCCGGAGGGTAGGATGGCTCTGCAGAGGGACCTGGACAGGTTGGATCGCTGGGCAGAGACCAACGGGATGAGGTTTAATGTGGCAAAGTGCCGGGTCCTGCACTTTGGCCACAACAACCCCAGGCAGCGCTACAGGCTGGGAGCGGGGTGGCTGGAAAGCTGTGTAGAGGAAAAGGACCTGGGGGTGTTGATTGATGCTCGCCTGGACATGAGCCGGCAGTGTGCCCAGGTGGCCAAGAAGGCCAACGGCATCCTGGCCTGTATCAGGAATAGTGTGGCCAGCAGGAGCAGGGAGGTGATTGTCCCCCTGTACTCAGCCCTGGTGAGGCCGCACCTCGAGTGCTGTGTCCAGTTTTGGGCCCCTCACCACAAGAAAGACATCGAAGCCCTGGAGCGTGTCCAGAGAAGGGCAACGAAACTGGTGAAGGGGCTGGAGCACAGGTCTTATGAGGAGCGGCTGAAGGAACTGGGCTTGTTTAGTCTGGAGAAGAGGAGGCTCAGGGCAGACCTTATTGCCCTCTACAACTACCTGAAAGGAAGTTGTGGTGAGCTGGGGGTTGGCCTCTTCTCGCAGATAACTAGTGACAGGACAAGGGGGAACGGCTGCAAGTTGCACCAGGGGAGGTTCAGGTTGGAGATGAGGAGAAATTTCTTCTCTGAAAGGGTGGTCAGGCATTGGAACAGGTTGCCCAGGGAGGTGGTGGAGTCACCATCCCTGGGGGTGTTTAAGGAAAGGTTAGACGCAGTACTGAAGGACATGGTTTAGTGGGTAATAGGTGAGGGGGGATGGTTGGACTAGATGATCCTTGAGGTCTCTTCCAACCTTAATGATTCTATTCTATTCTATTCTATTCTATTCTATTCTATTCTATTCTATTCTATTCTATTCTATTCTATTCTATTCTATTCTATTCTATTCTATTCTATTCTATTCTATTTTGGCATATCCTTGAGCGATCTAGGTGTTGGTGCTTGGTGGTGGTTTTTTTCTTTTTAATGAGGCCTTTGTATTTCATTTCTGAATTGTTCAAAGGAATATTCACGTGGGAGTGTTGGACAGGTATAGCTTGAAGCTGTTATTTCAGTGATGACGTCATGCATCCCCCGGGTTACATGAGAACAACCCTGTGACACCAACTGTCAGCGTATTTTTCACCATTTTGTCCTAATATGCTACTTGTTGCGTGGAACTTGTCAACAGTTCTTTTAACGATTTTGAATCAGTTGAGGAAGGGTGTGAGATTTCATATCCAGCACAGCATGCGTACTACTCCCTATCAACATATTCGTATTTAAATACAGAAACGAGAGGCCAAATTTAGGGAACACCACCAACAGGCAGTTGTTCAGTGAGCACCAGGTTTCGTGGGCTCCTACGCTTTTCACATTTGACCCTTCGAAGACGGTTGTGCTTTTTCTGGCTTCTGAGTCATCAGCAAGAAGAGCCGGGTGAGCAGCTCACAACAAAAATACAATCATCTGAGGCATCTACCCTCTTCTTCTGCCGGCATGGCAATAGCAGCCAGCAGGAGAGCCTGCACCGCAGCTGTCTGGGTTAGGTTTGGTTGGTCAGATAAATCACATCGTATTGTTTCCATTCCTTTGGCTGAGGGAATGTGTAAGCACTTCAAAACTGAATGCTTATGCATGGGAACTTAAAACTAGTTTACTTAAATGCACACATATGTACTTTTGACAATGACTTTTTACAGATTTTCTTGTCAATAAAAGTAAATTGCTTGGCTGTTCACAGAAAGTTAACATAAACAGAGTCAAAGTGAATTCGTATTTTAAAACTGTACTTTAGCGTGTGACTGCGTTCAGTGGCAACTTTATCAAAAGAAATGATAAAGCCTTTACTGCTGTGACTCCACGCCAACCACTGCACTGGAGCCATTTCTCTGACCGAGAGCCCCGAATGTTAAGGACTAGCAGAGCAAACACTGAATGCCTATTTCAGAGCAGAGGACTTAATGATTTACGGCAGGTTGTGGGTACTGGAATTGTCTCAGCTCATCAGAGGATGCAGACACTGTCCAGTTACTTCCCGACTGTGCGAATGCTTTTGTTTCAGGGCTGACAACTCTATACCTTTTCACCACTTCTCAGGTCCTTCTTCAGGTTGATGGAGAATGCCTTTCAGCGTACAGCAAAAAATCATGCCTCACTATCTTTCCCAACTCTCACACATCCTCGGGAAGCAATCACAGGTGCTCCACAGAAGGGGTGCCGGCACCTCCTGTCTACCCACCCCCCTCACGCCAGCACCATGAAGACATTAAAGGAACAGGGAAAGAGAATCCAAAACCTGAACGTTTAGGAGAGTGGCTGGTGGTGTTTTTAGGACAATTATTGATGAGGCGTGTATGGGAGTACTGATGGATTAACTCAGGGCAGAATACTTGGTGTGTTTCTAGTTTCTCTGTCTTTGCTGTGAGTCTGGGTTACATGAAGTCCACATGGCAACTCCTCCTCCAGCAGACTGAGCCTGAGGGCACCATCAGCTCCCCGTCTGCCCAGTCCTCCCATACGGGAGGTTTCTGGGCTAGGTGAGCAACTCCAGTGCCGTGTCACTCCTCGCGCTGCTAGCGTCACACCCTGCTTGATCCCCCATGGGTTAACCATAGCAGGATGCTTTTCTGGATGCGTCAGTGTTGCTATGGCAGTGGCCGATAAAGGGGACAGAGGTAGGTGGGGGCTAACTCAATCTGTGGCATGTAAGATCAATTATTTTTGCCTGGAGACTCTCGCAGACCTGACTGACGAATGGGGTCTAATTCGTGTAGCTATTGAAAGGTTACCTCAGTCATCATCTATCCTCAATCAACATGGCTGCTTCAGTCTCTGCTTCCCTTCATGTGTGAAGCAGCTGCCCTTGTTTTCTGAGGATGTGGGGTGGAACCGACACAATTAAAGGTCATCCTCCATCTGGGAAGAGAAAGTTCTGGTCTACAGTGAAGCACGGGGGCTGGTTTCCATTTTGTCAGAGTTATGTAATCTCTAAATAAAAAATAATTCCGCTGTTCGCTACAAGATTTTGTTGCTTAATGCTCCCTAGAAATGGCTGCCAGATTCCTGTATGAACATACCGTGTACACAGTGTTTTAGAACCTGCATAGATTGGAATTCTTTAAATTGTAAGTGCAAAGTGTTATTTTATAGAAGGGAATCTGTTCTTCCAACTGAAAAACATTAGTGCCTGATTTTCAAAGGTGCTGAATTCCAGTTGAAGCCGAAGGCAGCTGCTTTTGGTTTTGTGCTGCCCCTCTGAAAATTAAGTCTACAGTATTAACGGTGCGTGTTAATAACAGGCATGTTAGGTGCAGGTGAGAGACATGGAAATAAAGTCGGGACACGCAGGATACACACAGAAGGAAAACTAGACAAAAGGGGAAGCTGTCAAGCCTTTAAAGGAAAGCATCAACAACAACCATTTGCCACTTCAGGTTTCATAATTCCCAATTCATAATCCAACTGAACCTGAAAGCTTTGGGTTTTCCAATGTAAATATGTATGTTCAAAAGCCAGTGATAAAAACTATGTTTCTGCCCAGGATTAGGTGAGTGCACCCTTGGTTTTTTTGGACAACAAAATTTAATCAAGTATTTTTTCCCCTATCCCACCTATATCAAAATGCACTAATGTTCAACAAAATTACCAGGTTGCAATATTACCTCTTCATTCTTTATATTCATATTTCAATCTTCAACCCATACTCATCTCTTGAGGATTGATTTTTTTTTTCTTTACACAGGAAAGTATCTTTTAACTCCTACTGATTTCTTTCTGGTTGTGCTGAACCATTATAGCTTGAAGTGGCAGGGGGGGATCCATGTACAAAAACAAAGGCTGTGTTTCATTGTGGCCTCTGTACCAGAACTGGGAGAGTGGCAAATCTAATGAGTTGGAAATCCCCAGGACACAGAGGAGTTTCCATGGCACTGCTCACCTAGGCCATCCTGCTTGCTTGAAGAACCTGGCACGAGGGCATGAACGATGTGCTGGAGGAGGCACAAGGTATGACTGGAGTGTGTTATGCCCTGGGAAAGCACTGACTCCCCACCTTTCTGCTTAGGTGGGCCCTAGAGCCTCCTATGGGGACATTTTTGGGTTGTTCTCTTCAGCTTGACCCTTTCTGTTAAGTTCCCAGATAGGTACCTGTTATGTGAGGCATTGGAACAGACTGCCCAGAGAGGTGGTTGAATCACCGTCCCTGGAGACATTCAAAAAACGTGTAGACGTGGCACTCCAGGACATGATCTGGTAGGCGTGGTGTTAGGTTGCCGGCTGGACATGGTGATCTCAGAGGTCCTTTCCAACCTTAGGGATTCTATGATTCTATGATTCTATGTGACCAATAGTTGGATTTCCATCACCTGATGTGTCCTATCACATGGCATCATGTCACTTACATGTGGCTTTGGGAATGAGGGATTACCTGGTGGTACTAACCATGAGGACAATCCACAATGCCTATAACCTGCTCTCCATACACATGCCTTGAGGGCCTTCAGAAGAGGATGGTAAGAAATGGACTGTATGCGGGACTAACTGTGTGTCAGGAAATACTCATCTTGCAAGCCATAGTTTGGCCATTCTTGAAACGTGTTAAAAGGGGGAAGCTAATGTTCCTCCAGTATCCATCACCTGAAGTGCAAAGCTAGGAAAAAGAAACATGTTACTGCACTGAGCTCTGCTTGTCCAGAGTAGGGCCAAAATATATGACAAGTATGTGCAAGCCAGAAAGAAACCAGCTATTGTCTGGTTCCAGTTCAACTTGTTGATCTAAACTGAACTGATGTGCTTAGCTAATGTGTGTTAATATAAACTAATGTGCTGTGGCATCATTGCAAGACAAACTTGATGCCATCAGGGATATTTTAAATTAGCTTCCAGTGTACAACTATACCTTAGTATCATTCTGTACATACATAGCATCTGGTATCTGTGGATATCCAGCATCAGTTAAGGTATCTAAACTATCTAAAACTGTGAGTATATATTTATGTGGAGAATCAGTTGGGTGCATCACATTGTATACATGTCATAATACCTGATATTATTCTGCTTAACTGCAGAAAATCACAAGATGTTTTGGGAAGGAAACAAAAGCAAAAGGACATCTGTCCAAGAACCCAGAGGTCTGTTATTTAAAACAAAACCAAAAGAAATGCTTTAATCTGCCTCTAATCTCATTACCAAAATTCATTTTTCCTAGGCCTAAGCCATGGATCAATGACAGTAAGACTGTAAACCCACACTACATGGGTAGGTTGTCTATGTTGTCAGCATCCTTCACTGTTGAGGATTCACTGATAGAAGGCAAAACAACAAAGCCTGTTTCTCCTTCTGCAGTGACAGAGATAACTAAGGTAAGTGGAGTTGACTGAGATTTGCAAGGAAAAGTTAAGATCTAACTACAGGTAATGAGGCATGTAAGCTTTTGTTCCACCCGTTGTGCCTGGCTGTCACTTATTTTGGATTGAATGCATAAATGGCAAACGAAGCTGTTTCCAGAATACAGCTGCTACAAACAGATGCAGTCACAAGCTCTGAAGAAAAGGGGCTTAGAGGTGTTGAGCAAAACTAGGATCGAAGGTTAACATGGTGGCTGAACCGGCCACGGTAGCACTTTAACCAAAAGACAGGGTAGAAGAAAGAAAACACAAAGGAATGTCCTTCAAAGGGATTAAATAGGATCTGAATTAGAGATCAAACATAGCTGATTTACAGTCATTTGCACAGGATCAAAACATTTTCACCTCCAAATCCAGGACATGTTTGCTCTTGTTAAAGAGGTAACTATCTTCCCTGTGCATGGGTGTGATGTCCAAGATTTCCTCACATATAAATTTGGGCCAGGTACAGTACACTTCAGTAGCAGGGAACCTATTCCCATCTAATATAAACACCCCTCGTACTGTGCATCCTTTCTTTCTGCGCGTACAGGACACTCCTGAGAGGTTCCATCAACCCACAGCGTAGCAGCCAGCATGCCTCTCTTGAAACATATAAGAACTAAAGAAACCTAACAATTATGAAACTGCCACAAATTTAGAATTTTAATCCCCTGCTTCTTCCCATGAGAAAAACCTTTCATCTTACTTTCCTGCCTGTCCCAATGATCACACAGACACACTATTTTCTTTAGAAATTTCACATACGTAGATTACAGCACACCATGTATAAATTGCTTTTCTTCCACAGAACCTTTAGAAGCAGTCCCCTGATTTCTAGAACTCTGTGGATCACAAGTTGAAAGCTACTGACATAAGGACACTGCACCTCATGGGGAAAGATGAGAAAAGCCGTGGATTAAAGACAGAGAAAAGAAAGCTACAGTGGATTGGTCATGTAACAGACTGGTAATCATCAAGTCTGCTTTTAAATCAAGGTTTGCTTTGTTTCTCTGTACGTGCCCTTATTCAAACAGGGATTAGCTTGGGGCATCCCAGCTGTAGAAGTCAGCCCTCAGGTAAGACTCCATGGTCCAGTTACTCCCTCTTCAGGCATGGAAGCCCATTTAGAGTGATGATAACTGTGCCTAGTATTTGCATGGTTGCAACATATTTTGCCCCATTACACCTGAAGTCCAGCAAGGCTAGATGATAAAATGCTTAGGGGCTGGTTTGGCCTCTGTAAGCACCCTGAAGGTGCCCTATATGCACTACCACAAAGAGAGCTCCACTCTTACAGCCCTTTGACATGAGACATTCTCAGCAGCTAACAGACATAGCCAGGAAAGCATTTTCCTTGTGGTACCATCCCATCCCTGGCATCCACCGTACACATATTGAACCCTTCACCCTCCTTGCTCCTGTTCCTTGAGAAGAACACATTAGGGAAAATAGGTTAAGCTTAAAGGAGTTTTACTGGAGGAACAAAAGAATGTGGCTCTCCACAAACAGATTACCAAGATAGTAAACATCCAGCTATGTAGAGGGAAATCTCCACAGTCTTCAGACAGCTGTACAGCTGTCATTAATGAAAAGGAGAGGAAATCTTTTCAAAGTGAAAATATGCCTAGATCTGCCCCTGTACATTAGAGAGGCAGGAGATCTAAGCATCGGGTTTTAATGAGGTAGAGCCTGAAAAGAATTCCATATATGTTAGGTGATGTAAGAAGCATTCTGTCACAGAACAGAAAGTGTTGCAACCATGCCTCACTGCATGAATCGAGTTACTAGAAAAACAGCCAGAATCCAAATGTGGAAGATACCTCATCATTTAAGACTGTTAAAACAAAACATGCACTATTGCACGTAATCTTGCATTGGCAATCAAGACATGGACTAAATTATCTGATGCTTGCGTTCTCATTCACGTGCATTTGTATTTGCAGAGATGGCGCATTCATAAAGACGGAACCTGAAAGAGCATCTTCGTATTGTGACTTCTTAGCATCCCTCATGTAAATTCCACTAAGCAAGAGATCTGTGTGATCCACTTATCCATGCTGCAAGTATGATGTTTTTAAAGTGAGTAAAGGACCTACGATCTGATCTACCCAACACTGCATTGCTGCAAAGATCCCAGATACCCTGTACTACTCCAGTCCACTGCATCCTTTAGAAACTGCCACCTTTGGTTTACTGGACTCAAATTGAGATAATTAATCTTTAAAAAAAAAAAAACCCAAACCAAAGCAAAAACCCAACAATGGAGAGTGTGGGGACAAGAGAAACAATTCATGCTATTTAAACATGGACATTTTGCTTCTCCATTCTGATGAAAGATCCAGTACCTTGCATTGCCAGTGAGGGCTCATTAAAAAAGGCTGCCCTGTGTGGCTAAAAGCAGAAGTGACTGTACTGCTTGCAACAGATTTAAGTCTCCAGCACGGTCTTAAGTCCAAAGGGACCCTCTGGAGTCAGAGGAATCAAAAGTGCTGAAGCCATGACTCCAGGCTCACACAGAGACTGCTCAGAGTGTCGTAGCATCCCTGCGAATAGTTGACAGTAGATCTATTCACTGCCACATACAGAAGGACGCAAATCTCTCCTGAAGCACAGTATTAGAGCAGCGCAATCAAAGACCTAATTAGCAGTGACTGCATCAGGGAACGGAAGGTAGAAATGAGGCTGAGCGCAGTGCAGGGATACTGTGCCAGACCCTGTACACTGACCCCCAGCAGCCACCCAGAGTTCACCTTCAGCATCTGACCCAGACCTCCAGTCTTAACCCAGGTCTCAGAGGGAAGGCTGAACACCAAGCTCTGTGCTGCTGCTACATCTCTGATAGATGTGCTGCAGCACGTCGCTGAAAGCCTGACAGTCGTGTTCCCTGGGGGCACCCAGGCATCCAGCATCAGCGAGGTGAAAGGCAGCTGCCATTCGCCCCAGCACCAGCTGGAGAAGCCGCAGCAATGTGTGAAGAGTGTCAGCGGTGAAAGCCTCAGGGGCGAAGAGGGAAAGAAATGACATCACTGAAATGGAACCCTTCCCTGCCTCTGTCTGTCTGTCTGTCTGTCTGTCTGTCTGTCAGCAAGGACTTCTGAGTCAATAAATACCAGTCAGAACGCACAATTCCTGCTGACCTGCAGTCCCCCCTTCATCTCTGGAGAAAATAAACATGGGCTGTGGGTGCTGAGCCGCTCTGCCTTCTTCAGAGCCTCCATTGTATTTGTGTTTGCAGCGTTTCAGACAGCAACACTGGGTAACGTTCACTCGGTACGCCCAGGAACTTGGAGGAACTCCCTGGTTATTATGAGATTACCCCTTCACTGCAAAATAAACGATCCTTTACAGATACCCTCTCAGGGGTGTTCCCTCACAGATGTCCAGGAGTCAGGAGGGGTCAGGACAGGAGGGATTTGACATTGTGTATAAATACTGTGGGTGCAAGCTGCAGCCCCCAGAACAATGCCATTCACTGTCCAAAGCATCCAGGGGAACAGGAGCTGCCTCTGGAAAGCCTAAAGGAGGCTCTGTCTCACACCTCAGCCCACAGCAGCACCTTACACAGCTGCCAGCAGCTCAAAATCTGATGCATAAGGGAGCTCCCGATCACTTGTGTCTCAATAGAAACACCAGTTTGGGTTCAGTTTATATATATCCCAGTTTTCCTTGTTCCAAGAGGAAAGTGTCTTGGTCTGAGATTCTCTATTTTATTCCACATCTTAACAGAGCCATTTGTCCTTGCTATCAACCAATGTTCACAGCACAGTTGTCAAACTGCTGATTTAATAACAAAAGGCCCATCATCCCTCATGCTTGCAATTTGCTTGGGGGTAAATGAAGGGACAGAAATGTCTTTGTTTCTCAATTTGCTAGCAGCAATAGCAGACTGCCATTTCATATTTGGTCTGGCCATTAAAAGGGGTGAGGCATACTTTACTCGCAGGCTTCACAGGTACTTGATGGCAATAGATTGATTCAAATGCTTTCTGGATTGTGTTCTGCTTTCTCCAAGTTGGACCCTGGCGGTGATAGATCCCTCCAGCCCTCATCTTCAGGACCATGATGCTGCTTGCTACTAGCCTCATCCCATTCCAAATTTTCAGTTCCAGATTTTCTGTACCCTGTTCATTGAGACTGTAAGCACACTAACGCAGGGACTGTTTTACACAATGCCTGGAAAACACCTGATACACTGAGAGGCTCCATCGGCAACTTATTCAAGCCACTTTTCCTCCTTCTTCCCCCTCCAAACACTGAGTTGAAAGAGAAAAGGATGTAAAAGTATTTCAATCTGGCAGGAGAGGTGCAGGATTATTTGTTTGCTTCTTTGATTTAAAAAAAAATAAAATACTATTACTGCCAATTTTTGACAGCAGAGAACAGGGAATTTTCTCCAGAAAATCAGAAAACAGAGTATACATATATTCTAGCAGGTTTCAGGTGACTTTTCTCCTGAGCTATTTGGGGTCATTCCAAAAGCCAAAGCTGCTTTACAATTTGCAGAATTTGCTTTCTGTGTCTTCACCTGGAGCACTTGTTGTTTACAAGGTCATCCTGCAAGCCTGAGAAACCATCCAAACATCACACCACAGTCCTGAGGCTGAACTAGTATAAAGGCAAGACACATTTCACCAAATATCAGACAGAAGAGTGGCCCAGCAGGACACAAGGGTGGAGAATTGTTCTCACAGGTGATGTGCACAAGAGTGTGTGGCATAACGTGTTCAACAGAAGCTTCTCAGAGGAAAGAGCGAAACAGCAATCACGAGTGGCATGAGCTAGAGCCCCTGCTTCCCACGGCCCTGCAGCCCATGCAGAACTCACTTACTGTAAATCACGCTCTAGAAATCATAGCTTATATTTTAAAAAGCTTCTGGCAATTGCTGTTTCGGAAATAACTGTGAGAGCCTGAACCAGGGGTAAACCACTGCAGCCATGTAGAGCTGACTCGGAGCTGGAAACAACAGATCTTGCATCACCTTCTTGAAGCATTTCTGCCACAGCCTCATTAACTCATTTATTCTGCAGCAATGGGATTTGGCACTTTCCCGTAACACATAAACACAGTATTTTACCAGTATTTGTAGTCAGGTACCTGACACGAGTTTCTGGCCAGCTTGCAAGCCAAATGAATGCAAAGCCAGGGAATAGGCTCCTCGTGGCAAGGGAGGCAGTCCTGGCACAGGGCAGCAGCAAGGCTGAGGACTGTAACCTTATAAACTGTTGAAGCCATCTACAAGTTAACTCCTTCCCAGGCACATAGCAGGAAAAAGAGGCCTGGACTGTGCTTCTTGAAACAATGCTTCACTAAACAAGGCCCTGACAATGGAGATGGATTGCCTGGAGACATCGTGAGGCCAAGAAAAGATAAAAGCTTTCTTAGAAGAATGGTTGAAAATATTCATTGCCATATTGTGGTGATGACTATTTTCGGCAGATATGGGCCACAGCTGCACATGTTTGCGTGAAGAAAGGAAGACAAGAATGAAAGGATTTTTTTTTATTTCATTACCGTTTGGTCCCATCTTATTACAGAATACACAGGAGCTGGCTTTGCAAAGGATGCATTCTTTTGAATCCTTGTGGCTTGGAGCCAGAGCTAAGGTAAATAGTTGTTAATTAGTTTAATTTAAGCCATTAATGAGGTACAGAATCAAATTCACTTTACAGCAGTGTAGGTCCTGGCCTATGTGCTATACCAGGTGTATGTACTGTATAAATAATACTAAATTAAGAAACTATTAATGTAGCAAAGTCAAACATACGGATGTTAAGGATCATCAGAAATAAGCCTGACTTTATTTCAGCCCTCTCTATGAGCTACTTTACTCTCTTTAATTACACAATCATACAATAATTCTCTGTTCAAGATCCTGTATATTTAAGGTCATCTTTTATGTTCATTGTTCAATAGGTGGCTCATGTCTTATTTACTGTCTCCAAACTGCTCTGAAGACTGAATCATTAATTTTCTAGCTTTTGGGGTTTTTTTTTCCTGTTATACTTAATGCTTGAATTTCCAATGTGTGGAAATTCCTTTTCGGTTTCCAGAGACAAGCCTCTCCCCTGTCATGTTTCCAATCCTACCTGTAAGCCCCCCACTCTTTCTCAAAACATCAGGACATTGAGCCCAGCAGCTCTTTGTCCCAACGGCTTCATTCCCAGTACTTCGGTCCCAACTCCCTACCTTCTGCAGTCTTGTCACAGCAGTTCCTTCTCCTCTCCCATGCTCTGTCAAACATTGAAACCGCAGCAAAGGCAGCAAAACTGCTCATCTCCTGTGCCCTGAGACAGCACGGCCATGCCACCATACCCCACTGCTCCAATGGGAGAGAAGGTTGTCATCCACCCCTGGGTTTGAGAACGGGCAGAAATCCTTCAGAGAACATGCATTTCTAATGTCTTTGTTCGAAGCTGGATTTTCTGAGGCTCATAACTTGAGTAAATGTGGGAAAATTTTCACAGAAATAGGCAAGTATACATTCCTGACATCAGAGGGATCCTCCACCCCAACTGCTGATCAAAACACAAGTCTTTCATCCAAAATCGGTAGGGATTATTAATTCTTACTGGTATTCCTTTCAGATGGTTTTTTTTTTTTAGCATATACATGAGAATAAAGTCTCCCTATTTTTGTCTGAAAACTCAATTATTTTTCCTCCCTTTTTTGAAGAAAGGGTAAAAGAAGGATGCAAGGTACAGAGATGAATCCTGGACATGGGAATTTTCACCCTAGTTATTTCAAATGTAGCCAAGTTCATACACAACTGAAAACAAGGCATTATAATGATGTGGCATAGATTTTTAACATCCTTAATCATAAGTTGGCTATAACAATCAGCTTCCAGGACTGTTTCTGTTAAATAGAAAACAAAACTCTGTTTTGCTCTCATATTGATTAAAAGGTGTGCTAGGATTTTGCAAATATTTTGTCAAAGACTTGTTAATAATCCTTCCTATATTGTATTGAAAATGTTTGGCTCAGTCTAAGCAACCTCTTCAACTGCATTCCCACAGCCATCATACTGCAGAGTTTTGCCTTCTTGCCCCAATATACATGATGGGGCATGTATTTATACAGATAAAACCAGAGCAGTACAGCAGGGTGCTCAACACAGATTAACCAGGGGATCATTAAGCACTCCAAGCTGTCAGCCTGGGGACTTGCCTTCCTCTCCTTCTCCTGCCAGCAACCCCATCCATGTTCCCAAGCCTCACAGCCGCTCTCCTTCAACCCCTTGTACCCACCACCATGGCACAACTTGGTCTCTGCCTGGGGTTGGGGGTTGTCCAGGGCGCATGCTACACAGGTCTGGTGGAAAATAGGATGGAGAACAACAGATGCTAAAGAAAGGAGCAACCAGAAGCGTATGAGCAAAATGCTTATGTCCGTGATTCCTGTGACACTACAGTCAGGGTGAGCTCTGACTCTGTTTTTAATCAGTCTTAGCATCATAGTTGAGGACTGATGAGAAAATTGAATTGCCTTCTCCCCAGAAAGACCAGAGGAGAATTATTTTTCTGGCCTGGGTGAGGTGCTTTGAAAGGGGATCCCAAGGCACATTGATAGAGGAGCCGGCAGTTCTGCTGCTTCATTGGTACCTGTTTTGCGGACAAACAAATGACTTCAGTTTCCAATGCTGTCAATCTGGAACCCATCACCACCACCAAATTAATAAAAACGTCTTTAAAAAGTGAATAAAAAACATGTAAAAAGAGCTAAGTAGCCAGCAGTCTGGCGCTTGAAGCCCAAGATTGGATGGTAGAGAGGGAGCAGGGGGTCTCTTTCTCACCTAGGTAATGATTATACGAGCCCCATAAGGACATAGTTAAATCAAGTATTAAGAAGACTGCACTTAAGAGGGGGAAAATATGTCAATCACACTTTGCCTTTGACAAAAGGAAATTCCTTGAAACTGAGAATGGGGAGAGAGCGGGAGGGAGAGTGTCTCGTCATGTGGGTGGCCAGGAAACTGGAGGCCAGAAAAGTACGAGAGAGAGAAAGAGTAAGAGACAGGGGGGAAAAAAAACCCACCAGACTGAATTCTAATCCAAATGCTGTGAGGCGTTCACACCAGGCCTTGTGAGAATATTAACAAGGTTACAGGAGAGGGGCCTTTAGCCTCGGGAATTATTAGTGAATATGGAATTATATTTGCGCAAACACAACCAGATGCAAGCAGCTAAATGCTCTGCAGATGTGAAAGGAGACGGAGTGTGTTCCAAATGGGCAGCAGCTTCATGTGTTTTAACCCTCCGTCATGGTGCCGGGTTGCCTGTCTGAGAGGGCTGCTTTTCTAAAATGGCCAAGGGAAGGGAGTGACAGGGTCTTCTTTTTTTAACAGAAATTCAAACATGGGTACACTTTAGGGATTATTCTTACCCAGAGCCACCAGCACCTCCCAGCTGACTGACTATCATGCTGAAGAATATATTCTGAATACATTCTTTTATTTCTCTGTGCCGTCAATTAATTTCCTAAAAGTTTTCATTTTCCTTCCATTTTGCCATGTCTTTTTCTAAAATCTCCTCCATCCCCCTTCCCTGCTTTTCCTCATTGTTCGCTCTCTCTGGTTGCATTGTCTAACTCCATAGTGGCCTGAGCGGTTAGCCTGTACGCACAATATCGCAGGCTGTTTCCATTAGAATGAGAAATTGATTACAAGAGCCAGGTATTTCTTTGAAGTAATCCAGTTTTACTACAAACAAAGTCCCGCTTCTTGAAATACAGTAAGATTGAATAAGAATCCGTTGCTTTGCTCCTGATGCCAGATCTGCTTGCAGTCAGGGCTCTGCTCAAAAAGCTCCTTCCCTTGGCTTTCTTTCAAGGCCATTGTGTATTCACTTCTTGTATCATGATTTTTGGGTTTGCTCCCCGCCTGTTTCCTCCCGCTTTCCACTGTTTCATTCATTCTAATCGATCCTCTGACCCTACATTCAATGTTTACTTTGGGCAGTAGCCCCCATTGTTTAAGTTATTACTAAACAGAGGGTGTTCCCCCTTTTAGCTGGCGTGGAAGGCAGTGAGCGCACCTAGCACCCCAAGTGGGACTTACGGATGATTCGAAACCAAAAAGCTGCCTCTCAGCTCCCAAACTCCCAAATTACGAGGTGCTTAATATCAGTAACTCAGCATCTCAGTTGGGAATGCAGCTGCATTGTTCGAGATGAATCACTACTTCCAAAGTAATTACAGTTCCTACTTGGAAGAGGAGAGAGCATGTACTGAATCTTTAAAGATCAAATTTATCAATTTAAGTACACAGCCACTGAAATGGCCATAGGCATAATTATAAAGGTTTTTAGTGTTTCTCTGTGGCAGGGTTAAGGCTTCTGCTCAAGGAAAATTTTCTGCCATGAAGAATAATGTCAGCAAATGACTGTTCATCCTGTAGAATAGTGAAGATAAAGTATGGAGATCTGGAGGCTTATGTACATGGGATTTTAACAGATTACAGTTCGACTTGGGTTAGCATGTTAACTGTTATTTTAATTACCTGAATGGTTTGAATTCCTATTAAGTAAGATCTTGCCTGTTTATCTCACAGAATCACAATGCTTGTTTTCAAAAACAGTCACAGCATTCCCACAGCATGGCTTGTGCAAAATTATTGATGGTGTATGCCCTCAAATTTCATCATCTTTTAAAATATTTTCTATCACTGAATGCATGTTTTAGAGGCAATTAAAGACTCCAGAGTCAGGGCAGAATTTTCAAACTCAGGTGTGCTTTATTGATTATTCTTCACTGCCTGTGAAAAACACAGTGTACTCTCAACATTACAATATATATGGTTTGATTACAAAACAAATTTTCCAGTAATTTCAAAGAGGTATTTGAATATATTAATTTGCTTAGAGATTAAAAATCAGGGATTTTTAAAAAATGGACCACCCATTATTAGACCTCTCTTTGTTTCCTGTCTTGCTAGAAATACAGACTCCAGTGACCCAAGAGTATATGAGGCAGGAGGCTGCCCAGTGAAAAGAGAACATGGAAAATTATCACATCTTCATAGATGAAATGCTTATTATTTTGTGAAAAAAATTGTTTCCTATTAAAATTGTCAAATGAGAATTTTGTTCTCTTAGTATTTCAGGGGGAGTCAAGGCATCAATGGGAGAGAGCAGCAAAAAGGACTTCAACCTCCCCTACGAAACTGGCTAAAAAAACTCACCGTAACCTTGCATGAAGACTTTATTTTACTTGCTTCTAGTAATAAAGCTGGTTTTGTTTGGGTATTTTTCCTGTTGCATGCAATGTTGTTTTCCCCTCAGGCAGGGCCCAGAGGCTGCTCAGTGGACCAACGCCTCCCCTCAACATGGCTGCCGCTCCCCAGCGCTCCGGACGGGCAGAGAGCGGTGGCAGGCCTCAGCTGGTGGCCACGTTGAGAAGGCTTTTCCCCATTGTTCCCAACGGGGTCTGTGTTTTATGATGCCTCACAGTATAGGCAGCCACCATCTCTCCCGAGGGCAATGGCAGTTTCTGTTTCATGGAGAACAATGGATGATGGTGGCCAGTCCAAAAGGGAACAATTTTGCATGGGGGAAAAACAACAACAACAACAAAACAACTTTTAGTTACAAAAAATAACAGCAAGTATGGCCATTCATAGGAAGCATCTGGGAGGAAAGCACCTATTGTGCCAGATCCTCTTTACAGGCAAGCTGAGAGGGAGGTGGGTGGTAGCATGCTCGCTTTCTGCAGAGAGGGGGAAGCCAGGCGCACCCTCCCTGGAGAAGGGATGGGGAGGAAAGCGGGCATGTGTAGACAGAACATTGTAAGCAACGTGGGCAAACATGTTTTGCCACCCAAAGGGGAAGGGACTTCTGCCACAAGATGGAGGAAAGGTGAGGAGCCGACGCAGAGGGCTCAGGGAAAAGCGGTGAAGAGCTGATCAGTCGCTGCTGCCATCACTAAGAGGCCAGAAGAGCCGGAGACACAGAGCGATGCTGCTTGGCGGTGCTGCCCTCCTGCCCAGCAGGAGCTGGTGTCCGTGCCATCCCCTCGGTCCCTCAGCAGCAGCGGTCAGCCCGGCTCTCTCAGTCTGTGACAAAAGAAAAGCAGGTGGCAGAGCAAGGAGTTTTTGCTGTCACCCCTAACCAACACGATGCTCTCAGCAGCTGGTCACTCTGCCTGAATTAAGTGCCATTACGTTTGGCATACAAGGGAAGCGGGATGGTGTGAGCCTGAGGAATTCCGTGACATTCACAGGATAAAGCCAGGCTAAGAGAATGCAAACAAGGGGGCCGTGTATGAAGAATAATCGATGGTGGGAGATGACAAATCAGCAGGAATTTGGCATGCAGAAAGCAAAGGGTGCTAGAGTCTATTTCAGCAACTTTTCATTGCTCTGGTGAAACAAAGCAGCTGCAAACCCGCTCAAAGTACCCCATAAACCATAGGTGTTCTGTGTTCCCCAGCTGGGAACACAATAGTCTGAGCAGAGCCATGAATGACCCTATAAATAGTAGAACAAAAAAATTAACATGGAAAATCTTTATCTGGGAGTGTTATTTAATACTACATTAACATATGTAGGTGATTTTTTTAAAATAATTACAACTCCTCTGCATTTTATGTACTTCAATCTTTCTGGTATCTAGGAATATACTTGTCTGTGCCATATCTACATTTTTGTAAACTGTTTATTTTTGGTACTTTATGCCAGTCTAATTTTTTTTAATTAACATAAAATAATCAGTGAAGAGTATACTAAGCTGTACATTAAATGGATGTCAAATCATTACCAGTTCAACAGGTGTTAAGCCCCAATCTCATTTTAGCAATTAGTACTTTTATTAACCACTGCTAGTAAAGTTTGCAGATGATGCACAGCTTGGTGGAATGATAAACAGCATTGAGAAAGAGCCGGTTACACACAGCTGGGTTGTCTGGTAGGAAGGGGTACTCATTCAAGTAATGTGTCTGAACACACACCAGCGGGGAAGGTCACACACCTGGAAACCAAAAACCTGTTACTCTCACAAGTTGGGGGACTCTGGAAACCACTGACACTGAAACTGGTAGACGGAGATAAGACAGAAAGAATGTGAGCTCTCAGTGCGGTGCAGCAGCTAACAGTATTCTCAGATATATAAATGTCATTTATTGTTCTATCAATCTGTGCATCATCTGCAAGCTTTCTTAGGAACACTTCTGGGTTTTGGTGGGGTTTTTTTATAGCAGATGGTAGGGTAGAAGCAGATAAATTATATTGAGAATAGCAATAGCATTGTGGTGCATTTTAGTGCTTACCCTGAACAGAAGAGCTTGAAAAACTGAAAATATTAAGGAGTCACAATTGTAATTTTAAATGTGTAAAGCCTACTTTACGTCAGTTTTTGAAAAAATCAGTCCATGCCATTTCTTTAAGGAAAAAAAAAACAAAAGCAAAAACTTTTTTTGGTTGTAAGGAGAGAAGATTTCTGAAAGTAAAACGTGGTTTAGCTTAGAAGGCAATAAGGTTATACAATCTAAAATTGGAAAGTGAAAATAGACTAATTTAGATTGGGAATAGAGCACATTTTTTAGGACCTGGAGCAATTTCAAAAATAAATCGCAGGTTTTATATCACTAACTTTTCAAAAGTGTCTGGTGCCTAATGGCCACTGATGTAAATGCAAGTAGATCTCTCTATACTCTGCTCTCACATCTGTAAGATCTTTATTCCAATAAGCAGGTTGAGGGATTCACTTCATTATTCTTTGTAGAGTCTCTTCTGAGAACCTGGGACAGACATGTAAGTCACAGGCAAATGTTCGCACTGTAATACATCCTCTAGAGAAAGTGAGAGAGATGTCATGCTAACTGCCTTTGTAAAAGGCAGCTGTGAAGTTCTCTTACCAAACTGAACCACCGGAGTTACAAAGCAGAGAGGTTCTGACTGTGTGAATTCCTACCTACTCTTAAATTTTCCAAATCTATTTGCTCATGGTATTTTTTCCTAACAGACAATTTCTTAACTTTGCCAAGCTTGTTTAAAACTTTTACATTTTCTTCATTTTTCTATTAATATCTGTAGTCATCTTTGCAGTCTTAAGTCTTTAATATGTTCACAGGGATGGAAATATCACCATCAGTTGGGTATACCTGGACGAGGTTTGGCAGATTGGGGAAATGATTAGGAGAGAAAAGACCATCCTCACTAATAACACTGCCCAAAGTAAAACTCTAGACCATAGACTGTTACTTGAAGATGCGCATCCACTTTGGAAAGGAAGAATTGGCCCTGCATACCAGCAAAAGCCTCCTCAGCGCTCAGGATGATTGTGACTGAAGAACCATTCCAGACGATGATTTTATCGAACTGTTTCCCAGCTTTGTTCCAGTTTTGCATACAAATTAACAGATCTTTGGGTACAATGGGGTGAGGGAGTACATGAATCTGGTGAAATATATTTGGGGGGGATATTTGCCTTGATGCATATTAGCATACCAAAGTTTTAACAGGAGGGCATTTGTGTAGGAGATAGGAAGGTCTCAGGGCAGCATCTAAACCAATAAATTTCTTTATTTCCAGAGCTAAATTCCTGTAAGAATACCAGACAGTATGAGAAAGTACTGTATATTTGGCCCCCAGTGCTTCTTACAACATCTCTCTCCTCTTCCACTCTTGTGTCCTTTAAAAGCAGACAGATATGGATGACACGTCAGCACTAATTTTTTTTCTTGTGAAGTCTGTTGACATAGCCATTTTTTTTCTATCTGTGGATTTAATTTAACTTATAGAGGGTAAGTATGTCCATTCACCATTTCTACTGACAATCCCCAAGAACACTTATCTGGACAGCAATATTTGCAAATAAAACTGAATTTCAGATACAACAGACAGGAGTTATTAAAAGCATCGCTTATGTTACACCCAAAAATATGTTAAGCATTTTAGCGAGATAGAATAAGATAGCTCTCTGCTGGGAACAATGATCGAAGGTCTCCTCAGACACCCAGGCCGGATTAATCACCGGAAATAATAGCACAATTGGGTTTTCTATTTAGTGTAGTAAAGCAACCTTGTCTATAAACTCCTTATTGCTGCAAACCAAAGGTGTGCGTCTGGGGAGGGCAAGCTTTTCCCCTTGATGTTCCAGGACATGGAAATACAATCCTTTTTCACACACAGATGTTTGCAATAGAAAACTTTCACTCCGCTCTCTTCTGTTTTTAATCTGCTCATGACAGGAAACACAGATTCAAAATGAATGTAAAGAACACAGTCACCCTAACTGATGATAATACAAAAGAACATGTAGGGAAGATTTCTTTTTCCCAAAGTATTATAGGGAGAAAAGGTTTACAGATTTCAGAAGATTCTAGGTGGTTTTATTTCTCAGTGGCTCCCAGTACAGTGTTTTTCCATGAACTTCACAGAATATATCTCTCTGCAATGCTATGATACTATCAACAGTTTCAGCATATGAAAGATAACACTTCTTCATGCTCATTGTCAGATCTTCAGCACTTTCAACCAACTACCCTGTAAAGCTTCACTGAACAGACAGATGTATAAAAACAAAGATTCTTCCATAGCATGTGTAAAATGTAAAATGAAACAGGTAAGAGTAATTGATTCAACCTCTTCAGCCAGTCTTGCTGCTAACCTCTAGGCTCTCGAGAATATCAAAGATGTGCTTTTAAACTACACCAACCTACACATCTCAAGTGAAGTTCTTTATGTAGGACAATGTGAAGGGGTTGACCAGACCCTTTCCTCTGCTTTTTGGTTGCCTATTCAAACTTCTCTTACTCTGTTCTTCAGATCCCACCCTACCTCGTCTCCCTTCTCTGCCTTCTCTAGTTTGCCTAAATCCCCTTTCCTTGCTCTTTCATTCAGGCAGTACCTTGCTAATGACATCCTTCACTTAAAGAACAACAGGAGTCACAAGAGAAGGCTCTGGGGAGACCTTATTGCAGCCTTCCAGTACCTAAAGGGCCTCCAGGGAAGCTGGAGAGGGGCTCTTTATCAAGGAGTGCAGTGATAGGACAGGGGGCAATGGGTATAAACTAAAAGAGGGGAGATTCAGATTAGGTGTTAGGAAGAAATTCTTCTCTGTGAGGGTGGTGAGGCCCTGGCACAGGTCGCCCAGAGAAGCTGTGGCTGCCCCCTCCCTGGCAGTGTTCAAGGCCAGGTTGGATGGGGCTTTGGGCAACCTGGTCTAGTGGAAGGTGTCCCTGCCCATGGGACAGTACCTGAGCAATCCTGTAGCAAACAATAAAACCAATAGTAATTATAATTACTGCTCTCCCAAGCTACATTAAAAAATATGATGAAACACTCAGAAATTGAGAAATGACACGATCAACTCTGTGATCTGATTTTAATGCATTTCCCTCTCTTCTTCTGTATAAACATTACAACACTGTCCCTAGCTACATACTGTTTTTTCTGCAAGGATCTTGCTTCATTGATTATAGTTCATTTTTAAAGTATTTTTTATCCAAAATGGTGTCCTAAAACTTTCTTACACTAGGATTTTCTGTCATAATCCCTCAACTAAGTAAGAAATTACTAATTTCCTTCTACTTTATTCTTTGTTACTTTTATCAGAGAATGTGAATGACTCGAGTATTTAATGAAATTGTTTTGACAATGCTGACTTGAATAGCTGTTACTCTATTTTAAAGATGGGAGATAAAGCACAAATAGCACATAAATCCTATATGTTAAATTAACAGACATAGGTTTTAATATTTTAGGCTGTCTCATGTTTTTAGCATATGATATATTAGAAGCACAGTAGCAAAAAAATAGCTTTTAGCTAGAAGTGCATAGAATTTCTGCTAATTTTTCATAAGGAATGCAAAATACTTTAGTACATATGATTTTGGACAGTGACAAGGAATAAAGCCAAGTTTTCAAAATTTATTCAGCTTCTTTAGCCATTCTTCCCTTTTACAGTCTGCTGCCAACAACCAAACAACTTCTAATTTCCACATTAAACAAGATAAGGAGGCTATCCATAAAAACTCTCTACACATCCCTAACTAAATTCCAGGACCCCATTCACATTTTAGACTAACCAAGGCTATGTCCTGTGTACAGAGCACTGCCGCTTCAAGGCTTCACGAAGATAAAAGTTTTTGTGGGCTGCAGCCCAGCTACAGGGATCTTTCTACCTGGAAAAAAGAATTGTGGACTTTCTGTTCTGCTCCTAGCACTATTCTGCAATTTCTAATCACTTATGAGCACACACCTAGGTCTTCTCTCAAATCATTTTACAGCTATTGTCTGTAGTGTTTTCCTTGATTTTTCCATATTTCTCTTTAAGCATGGAAACCCAAAGTGGACTTAGTATTTACTAACTGGTACCCCAGTACTAAAAAAATCACTTAATTGACCATTTCAACAACAGGATTGCACTAGCAAATAAAGCTGCCTGTCCAGCACAAACTCTTTGCAGAATCACTGTGCCTCAGGAGACAGACACTGATCTGACAGACATGGCTAGAACTCTTGTTTGTAAGTCAGCAGTCAGTTTGGCGGTATCAAAAACAGAGAATTGCACTAGTGGTATTTTGACTGAGTTCTGGTTCATGTCCACCCGTTACTGATATTTTCCTAATCTGGGCTCAGTAGCAGATTCTGCACATCTAAACGTCTTGAAAGGATTCGCACGATGTGCACTAGGGAATGAGGGAAGGGGAAAAGCGTCTAGGAATCACACATGAGAAAGGTCAGATGAGTTTCAGCAGCAGCAGGAGATTTCAGAGGACAATAAATATGAATCTTTCTCCTCCTCTAACATGGCCATCTCTCAGGATGCAAGCCATCTCATCTTCTAGGATTCTCAAGCCAATCTCCTCCTCTTTTCATCTGCCTTGCGCATTCACACCACTCTCCCTCTCTGCCTGCACCAAGAATATCCTGTGCTTATTCTTCTGCCTCTGCCAGATTTCTGTCACAGTAGCGGGCTCTTCTTGCGATAAAGAGCTACTGTAAATATTGTATTGATTTTTTTCTTTTTGTTCAGCTTCAGTTTGGGTTCAACAAAAACTTCAAAATAATAACTCAGGCCAGTCCCAGTTAATGAAAAAAACCCCACGGCTTTAATTCAGGTTTTTACATCATTTTCAATTTAATTTTAAAACATGTTTTGTTTTAATACATTCCTATTATCAGAATGGTCTGAGTGATCACTGTAGCGTTATTTACAAGTCTGTCAATATTTATGTCAAGGGCACTTATCAACATAAATTATTCAGTATCTATTTCCAGTAACAGTATTGAGTAGGGCAAAGCACAGGTCACCACAGAACTCTACTAAAAGTCTCTCAGTTCAAAATTAATAAGTATTTTTGGAGAGCTGTCAGCTGACCAGCCCTTAGTCATTTTCATGTGTGCTTCTCTGATACGTTTAATGCTCTGTGGTATTAAGTCAAAGGTATTACAAAAGTCTAAAAAGTATCACCTTTTACTGTTCCATTTAACAACTCAAATTCTAATAACCTTGAAAATTAACACTAATATTTTTTAACTAGTATTAATTATACCTTCATTCTTTAGTCTTTTATCACTGAATCCCACAGTTTTTTCTTCATCATTTTGCTCCAAACCAATGTCTAACTTACTGATTTATTACATTCTAATATTTATATTTAGTGAATGCTGAAAGCTTTCTCTTTGGTAATTACATACTGGAAAAGAGTTTCATTTAAAATTCTTTACAACTGAAAAACTGTCTTAAAATTTCGTTATCTCATTATCTCAAATTTCTTTACAACTCTTTGAAGTTTATATTCCATTTGCCTCTTCAGTATCTCCCTCTTCGCCACATGAATTTAAGACAGCTCTACCTGCTCCAATTAGCCTGCAACAGAGAACAGTTCTAGCTGTGAGACAGAGACTGAAGCACCTGTGCATCCTTCCCACCATCGTCACCTGATGCTCCACTCAAAGCCCATCTTCAGTCTCACATTAGTGGAGCAGCCAAAGGCTCCTGTATAATGTTTTGGCCTCAGGACCAGAAAATCTTAAAAAAATACCACCTGGACTTTCCCTTTTTTCTGCTTCTTCCCTGATGTCTCCTACAATTCAACCAGCTTCCTGTGACTTTTGCCTCGTCATGTTCTCAAAAACGGCTGAAATTTTTACTGAAACATAATACTGAATAAAAATGCCAAAGATGAACACTGCACATGGAAGTTTTCAGCTCAAATTGTAAACAATCTCTATAGTGATGCTGCAAATTATGAATCATAGAATCATGGAATCATTCAGGTTGGAAGAGACCTCAAGGATCATCCAGTCCAACCGTCCCCCCCCACCTATTACCCACTAAACCACGTCCCTAAGTACCACATCCAGCCTTTCCTTAAACACCCTCAGGGATGGTGACTCCACCACCTCCCTGGGCAACCCGTTCTGGGTTCAAGTTAAAGTTCTTACTGACTGTGGAAAGTAAATTTTTTAAAATTTGTATTACAGTAGAGTCTGATTAGGCTCCAAGGTACTAAGCACTGTGCACAGTTTTAAAATTTAAAAAGCTGTTATTAACCAGTGCATCAAAGTGAAAATAAATGAAGTCATGTAAATTTACAGTGGCTTTAGCCACTAAAATTACTTCAGTGTGTGGAACACTCCGTGGTAACATCCTCAGCGATGGGGTTTGGACTGATCTCGCTCAGAACCAGGGCGGCTACTGGAGGTAACTCGCCCGCACGCTGCGCGCTGCCGCTGGGAACAGGCCTACAAGGGCACCCCCTTTCCCAGGCACCGGGCTGTGCCCCCCAGCCCTGCAGCAGCAGTGCCCGAGCCACGGCCCCAGGCACTGCCAGCCCGGCAGATGGGCCGCCGTTCTCATCGCCTCAGCATCGCCGGGAGATGAAGAGACCCCGGCATTCGGGGCGGAGCGGGGCCGACTCGGGGCAGAGAGCAGCTTTTCAGGGCTTTCCGGGGGGACTGACTCGGTGTAGTTCTGAGGAGCAAAGAGGGGCAAGACGGGCACACGCGGGTATTTTCAGGTAGGGGCCAGGCTGCGGATCTCCCGGTGGGACAGCTGCAGCGGGCACGGTCAGGCGGCCTGAGGTGGGCAGGGCTCGGGGAGACTCAGAGGCTACACGGGGCGGGCGGGGGGTGGCACGCACTGCTGGCAACAGCAGCTTCAAGGGCAACCTACACCAAAGGCAGGACCCGGGAAGAAATGACCGGCACTGGGCTGCCGCGGGCACGGCGGGGCGGGCAGGCCCTGGCCGCCTCCCCCGCCCATGGGCGCGCG